>OMKY01180751.1:0-20100 GCA_900302395.1 Bregmaceros cantori
CTTACATTGTGATAGCATATACATTCATAACATCCGAACATGTGCATTTTGTCCTGCAAAGGGAGCGCCTGGCATCAAGGGAGAGAAGGGAGACCGGGTAGGTGCCCTTTTTACCTTCAAATGTCAAATCAAGCAGGCTGGATATAAATTATTTGCTTCCATTTGTCCGTTTTGAGATTCTAGATTCTTTGCTAGAGTTACTACTGATCCTGGAACTCACAATTTCCCTCTCAGCAAAAAGTACTTAATTTTGATTGATGTCACAAGTATCCATATAAAGTACCCCCCCATTGTGAGACTGTTACCTGCCATTGCAAAGATATGACTAGAACTCTTCACACTGTGATCTAAAAACCTGTTTTGTACGCCCCTTAGGGAGCTAGAAGTTAGAACTCTCCCCAAAGACCCGTTGTGATCTAATAACCTGTTTTGTACACCCTCTAGGGAGCTAGAAGTTAGAACTCTCCACAAAGACCCGTTGTGATCTAATAACCTGTTTTGTACACCCTCTAGGGAGCTAGAAGTTAGAACTCTCCACAAAGACCCGTTGTGATCTAATAACCTGTTTTGTACACCCTCTAGGGAGCTAGAAGTTAGAACTCTCCACAAAGACCCGTTGTGATCTAATAACCTGTTTTGTACACCCTCTAGGGAGCTAGAAGTTAGAACTCTCCACAAAGACCCGTTGTGATCTAATAACCTGTTTTGTACACCCTCTAGGGAGCTAGAAGTTAGAACTCTCCACAAAGACCCGTTGTGATCTAATAACCTGTTTTGTACGCCCCTTAGGGTGACTTTGCTTCTCAGAACATGATGAGGTCGATTGCCAGACAAGTGTGTGAGCAGCTGGTCAACAGTGAGTAAAAGTTCATTTTCTTTTTGAATATGGTCGTTATCAGTCATTATTGTGAGGTAGTAAGGATGCTTTCTGTTGAACATTTTTTAAAATATACTTTCTACAGCTGCTGGTGCATCTTAAGACATTACTATAATAACAAATCAAGAGCCTCACGTAATTAAGAATGTTAAGCAGACAATCCATACTGAACATGGGAATGCAGGATGCATGGTTGCTGGAGAAGGAGGTGTTTAGCAAGTCATTATCATCATACCAATTCTTATTTCAGAATTTCAGTTATTAGTGATGGAAGTGTAGCCTACACAGAGTAAGCTATTGGGAGTGTGCACCGTGATCATATTTCAAAGCTGATGGGATATTGTTGTATAGCTAGGTTTATAGCAAAGCTGGTAAGCAAAGAGGTGGGCAAACTAATGACTACTTAAATACACCAACTTACCATAGAAATGTATCTGATTGGACAACGTGGGGCACCCAGTAAAAATGCCAGCTTATTATCTAGTAGAATTAGCCAATAGCAAGCTTAACATGACACAATGCTTAATTTCTTGAACCTTTTCGACATCTTTCTCACCAGGTCAGATGAGCCGAATCAACTCAATGCTCAACCAGATCCCATCCGGTTACCGTAGCAACTCACCAGGACCACCTGGTCCTGCTGGTCCTCCTGGTAATGAGGGATCTCGTGGAGAGCCCGGATCGCCCGGTCGACCCGGATTCCCCGGAAGTCCCGGTCTTCCCGGAAACCAAGGAGAACCAGGTATGTAGCATATAGCATGTGCCTTCCTGATCTGGGCCGCACAACAGAGGCGTTACGTTGTGTACCCACCAAGAACAACGCAATGATGTTCACACTCGAGACTCGAGAGTATGCATTTGTGTTACATCTGTCCAGTCAGTAATGTGTCACTGATATGAGCGTTGTATGGCGACTATGTGCAGGTCTGCAAGGCCCGAAGGGAGAAACGGGCAGTCCAGGACCGAGCACCAGAGGGCAGAGAGGAGGCAGTGGCCCACCAGGTAAGACATGTTCTTTTTATCTCATGTCATGTTAATAGTGTTGTATTTCCCCCGGGGGGATCCATCAAAAGCTTCACGACTAGTGCGAGAGAGAGTTCAAGAAACCAAGGCCTCACCGAATGCAAATGCTCCATCTTTATAATTAGGGGGTGCCATGGGTGAAGCATGGAGTGCTCACATTTGATGGTTGGAATTGGAGGGTTTCCTACAGCTCTGGCCAGCAGTCTAAGGTCAAGTCCCAGAAGCAGGGCTTAATTTGAGGGGGAGCTTGCGCCGGGACCTCTGCCGCGTGCTCCAACAGCTCTAACATACTAACATAGTATGTTAGTAGCTCACCCAAGCTACTTGTCCTCTGGGCTCCGGGACCTCCCACTTGGATAAGTAAATAAATAAATAAATAAAGCTGGAGAAAAAACAAGGTTACTTGGTGTTCAATTCCAACACAAACGTACAATTTAAAAGTTAACTATTAGGCGCTACCTCCCGTAACGTGTCGCTGCACGGCACTTTAGGAGCTGCTACGACCAGATTGGCTCAGACGCGTGGCTTTGCTTGTGCTGTTCATTCTGGTCACTTGGCCGCTGTAAAAGCCAACATGTAGAAAATAAAACATGTTCATCTTTTGGGATAGTCGCGCCGCGTCCAGTCAGGCAGAGGCAACTCTAACGGCATAGTGATGTATTTCCTGGGGACTTGGAGGAAATAAGATTTCAAGATGGATGTCTTATTTTGTCGATGAGCAGCCAGCTGATGCGCTGATGTGACCATGACCAGTAGGGTGCATCAAATTTGGATGGGAAATTTTAATTACAAGATATCAATTTGGCTGGCATTGCATTTAGCTCCAATGACCACAAAAATTACTTCCGCAAAATATTGAGTAATTGCATTGGGATTTAAGGGTGCCACCTAACACATGAAGTTTTGCAAACGTTCGAAAAATGTCAATTTTATGTACTTCATGTGTTAAGTAGCACCCCTAAATCTCAATGCCAGCCTAATTCATATCTTGTAATTACAATTTCCCATTCAAATTTGATGCTCTAAAAGTAGCTTTTGACTATAGAGTCTCTGGTCCGGTGATGTAAAAAAAAATGCAGCAGCCGCTCACCACACGCGTCTGTAGCGAATTGAGCGTGGCATTTGTAACGGACGTATTGGGTCTCGAAGCTTGAGACAGCATCTTAAGACAGGCAAGGTTGGTGGCGTCACAAGATTACACCACATCCACACAAAAGGGCTTGTATTAATTCCTTTATTTTGTCTCATGCTGGTGAGACAAACCATGTCTGTGTTAATAGCTGACAGATATCAACGTTACTCGGGATTGTGGGCTGGCTGGATCATAATGTTTCTTTCCCTCTTGCCGGACTCGCACAGAAAGCTCTTTGTCCCCAGAAACCCCCAGACCACATTGTGTCTAAGACTGCCTCAGTTGCCCCGACAATGAATTGGAGCAAAGCACAGGGCGTTAGTGCAGTGACCGCTGCCTGTGTGTTGGTAATGTGCGGGTTGTGGGATGAGCCGCTGGGCCCAGCGTTTGGTTGTGTCTTCTACAATATTTATGGGGTTCCGACTGAGTCGTCGCCCCACTGTCTGCTTAATCTATAGTCGAGTGAGCCTTTCTAGTCACTTCCGACATGTCACATCCTATTTCTCTTGTGCACCCGAATCAGAATAAATAGCAGCCCGTCGTTGGTATGTTTTCATTACACCATCATAATGCAAAGAAAAAGAAAACAAGGGGACATAATATAAGTTATTTTTTATCATGGGCTTAGTGGAATAATGTTTTTCTTCAGTGAAACTGAAACATACCAGTAGCCAGAATTGGTAGACGGTCACTTCGTTAATCATCTTTTGATCACACTTGAGGCTATGACAACCGCACTACATGGCAAGAGGGAATTCTGGAAAGTGTGTTGTTACAAGTTCAGCAGTGTATTGGCATTTGGCAGCGTTGTAAAGGTGTGTGTGTGTGTGTTTCCACAGAGGTTTCCTTTTCTCCGTTTCATACTCAACATATGGACTCACTTAGAGAGAGAGAGAGACGGGGCAAAGAGGGGGAGAGAGAGAGAGACATACAGAAACGGACAGTCAAGAGAGAAGCCAGAGAGAGATTGAGGGAGAGAGGGAGAGGCATACAGACAGTAAGAGAGGGCAGGAGGGAGAGGGACATACAGAGTGCTTGATGTGACAAAGAAAGGGAGAAAGACAGCTTCAAACTTCGAGACATGACTTCTTGTCTTTGTCCTTTTCTTAAACCTTCTGATTCTTCTGCCCAAGTTGTTTTTCCATGGAAGGGTAAACATTCAAAACCATTATCTCCATTATCCCCATTATTCCCATTATGTCTTTGTGGCTATAAAGTCAGTCACGTGACTGTTCTGTAATGACATTAGTCAGCCTGTCCATGCTGAGCAAACGCAGAAGTTGGCTTTACTGTCTATTCTGGGACCCGGCACCGTGTCTGTTAAACTATTATAGAATTTGACCACAGAGTGAGTGTAGCGCTGCACATGACAAGGACGTCCCCAACCATCTTATGGTAATAATTAGATCTGGGAGTAGTCTGATAATTGTAATCATCTGATTTGCAGCAAACTTTAATAATGTGATAACCAAAGATCAAATCTCCCTGAACGGTTCAGCCCATTATGGGATTTGTTAGACCATGTGATGGAGTCTAGCGTGCCAAACATCATGTTGTGTGAATGACATGATGAAAGTCTGGAGACCACGTCGCAAATCAGCACCTTGAGTAACACCCTCAGAAGCAAGAGGCAACTTAAGGCGGGTTCTGTGCAAAAACATTGCATTCGGATTTTAGCTTTTGACAATGCTTACCTTCATGGAACTGGTTATCTACCTATTTGATGAGATGCCAGCTGCCGTGTAGTTGTATAGCGATGATCTTGGTGATGTTTTGGCATTCACTCTGTCTACCAAGATAATGCAGGCCTGTTGCGTTAATATAGGCAATGAAGGCATTGCCTAGGGCCCGCGAGTAGGAGAGGGGCCCCCAAGGACAACAGCTTATGTATTCAACAGCAATGACACTTTTATATAGCTTTGTAATAAGGCATCGGTATGAAGGACTCTGCTACGAGGTCTGCAACAGTGCCTCCTTAGATACGATGGCCGAAAAGTGCAATGACAGTGTAGAATTGTTATGAAATTACTCTACATTTTTGTAATTCAAGTCATAGCCAGACCATAGGGCTAACCGCTGCACTATCTGAGCTGTGTTAGTCCCACACAGTAGAGTGGGGCCAAGTGCTGAGTGTTGCTGCAGTTTGTAAGCTTATACAGTTGTCAAACTGGACACTATTAGGTTATTTTACTTATAGGCTACAAAAATGCACCAAAATTTAAACACTTGTTCCGTGTTGTCATTTCCAACAACTGTACAAAACTGCATAGCTTTTTCAGTTATCAGGCTGACAAACTAACACGACCGAAAACCTAACATGCTTGGCACAGGTAACTAACTGCCCATTTAACCTTTCCCTCTCCTTCTCGCAGGACCTCCAGGCGAATCGAGGACAGGTCCCCCAGGCCCCAGCGGCCCTGCAGGTTCTCGCGGCCCTCCTGGCCGTCAGGGTACACCAGGCATAAGAGGTCCCCCAGGGCCAGCCGGATACTGTGATTCTTCACAGTGTGTGGGCATCCCCTACAACGGACAAGGATACACAGGTACGCAGCCGCCCACCCCTCAACCTGCATGGCGCAACAACTGACTTCACTCATGACATTTTGCATGCTGGTAGAATGCCATCTTTTACAAAAAGTACTAAATATGGGCTACATCACATGGAATGTGTTGACGTGCACATGAAGGAGGAGCTTGTGTTGCAATTTCACTTGTTGGACGCAAAATGAGTTGAGATTTCTAACATGGCTTTATCGGGATATTGAATATCGTTCTTAAGCCATTTGCTATAACCACCACACCAAATCCACCATACATTCTCGCAAGTCAGTACAACCAAATAATGTTCAACGGCAAGCCGGATGGGCGGACGTGCACAGTGCAAGTCCATGAAAGTATAAACATCATGAAGAGAATCAGGGCTCCGAACCGGTTCAAGGAACAAAAACGAAAACCGAAAACAAACAGAATTTTGCGGAATTTTACGAGGAGCGGAAACAGAAACTAAAAAAAATATTTCTTGTGTGTTGAGAACAGAAACGGAACATTAAAAAAATCCACAAAACCGTTTAAAAACGTTTTTGTTTGTTCTCTATATATTTTGACATATCTTATGTCCAACTTTCACTGTCATCAAGCCCCATGCATCTTGGGCTCCATCTTGTGATCAGATGAGAAAGTTAATGTAATGCCGTTTTAAACATGGTTTTCACGTTAATACAGTTGCACTGAAGTTTGAAAGTCTACAAAATATATTTTGTATAAACTATATCTAAACTTAACATTGCACACAATAAGGAACTTTAAGATTAAACAAAATATTAGCGGTTCAGGACCCATATTTTGTTAGCGGAACTGTTCAGAGAACGAAAACGTTAAACATAGGCCTGTCTGAACCGTTCAGAATGGAAATTTTTAAAAAATAATTTCGTTTTCATGCCCTGAAGAGAATGTGAGTACTGCTGTGGCGGTGGTGTCCACGTAGAGGAAATGACCAGACTTGACACGGGAATATGCCTAAAGTGCTCATTTATTAAGCTATATTCGACAGAAATGGGTATCAAATATGACTGCTGAGGTAATTAGGCTAGGTTGGCTAGAGCAAAATCAAATGCCTGTCTTGCTTCGCCGTGATGTAAGTTGCGCCTTTGATGTCTACGTCATTTCTATGTGATCAAGCCCAGTCTTCTATAATATTCTATAAGTCTTCCTATAATGTGGCTTTCTATCATGCTCAGAGAGGCCATGCTAATAAATTGGCAGATAAACACCTGCCCCATGTTTCCTCTCCGGGCATATCAGAAACCCGAATTAATACCATGCACGTTGTTGACTCATGTTACTCACACTCCTTCTTTGGCCTGTTTTCAGGTGCATAGTCTAATCTAAAGACGTCCCGTCTCTGAGACGCTACCAGGGATGGGTTAACAATTCTTCACGGACAATGTTAACCAACAAAAAAAAAACACACACACACAAATCAACATCATTGCAAAACAGAACAAAAGAGACACAGAAATGGTCAAAGGATGGGACACTAACCTCACTGGCTCATAGCGGCAGGCCCCCGCTGTGACGATACCTTGTAAAAAAAAAAAAAAGAAAAAGGAAAAAAACAAAGACTAAAAAAAAAAAAACCCACCCCCACCAACGGAATATCTCTACAAACAAAAACACAGAAGAAGGCATGCAGCCGAACCAACGACTACCAACTACTAACACCGAGGATGTTAACAGCCGACGCAGAGGTGGTGACTGTAAATAAAACTTTGTTTTGTTTTTGGTTTGCCTTGTAAATGATGTGCCAAAAGACACATGCTTCACTTTGAAAAACTGCCTTCTTTTAGTCAGTCGTCAGCTACTGTTAGGTGCCAGGCACGGCGGTGTGTGGCCTGACTCGGTGAGAAATGTTTGAGGATGACAAGTCTTGTGAAAATGATGAAAACACATGTAGGTACTTGACAAGACAACATAATGTCTTGGTGCTGGTTTGATTATGTTCCCAACCTGGAGTGCAGAAACCGACAAAGCAGGTCTAGGATTTTGCAGTTGCAAGCAGCTTTCTTTAGCGGCATCGCAATGCGCTGTACGCCCAACAAAAAGAAAGAAAGATTATTTTGGGACGTTAAGCCTGCTAGTTTCCATTTTAGCTGGCATGTTCGTAGCGCCCCTGGCAACCTTCCCTTATGTGAAAAGCTGTGGTTATCTGGGATTCCTGCTCCTCAACGATTATGCAGTGTGTTGCCAGCTTCCTATCATATCAATGCCTTTGCCGACTCATTACATTTTTTTTGTCCTCTTGAAAGCATCCTACAAATCATCACTGAATAGCACAATGATCAATTGTCGCAAAGTTATGGTGTTGGATTTCATGTCATTTCATGTCTTGAGAGGCATCCTTTCCGACTGATACAGCAGTTTCGCCGTTTTAATTCAACATTTGAAATGTGTCTGAGTAGATTGACTGAATCGGCTGCCATTCCATTCAGAGACGGCTTTTTTTCGAAGTGAAGCATGCTTGCAATGTCTGTGCTGTCGCCAGTGCCTTATAACCGCTCCCTCCTCCTCCTCCTTCACCTCTGGTCATGACTGGTTAACTATCGTTAACAAGCCTCTGACTAAGCCTGGTCACGACCGGGGTAACTCCTACGACTTCAACGTGTTTCTATGATTTCATCTGGTGCTCTGTCAGGATTGTAGCATGTATCATCATACATTTAACCATCACTTACTTGTGTTTTTGTTTAGTTTTTTTTTTAAGTGTCTGAGTGTCTATATTAATACGGATAATGTAAAATATGAGTGTCTATAGTTAATATTAGTTATGGAATGGAATATAAGTGTCTATAAGTGATATTAATTATAGAGTTTGAATGTCCAGGAGTAATATCAGGTCTCTGAAGCCACCTTAAAGTGAACGAATGTTCGTCCTGCCAATTTATCTTTTCATTTTCTTACAAATGTTATTTTGTCGTTGTTGATGTTTATTTCACTTAAAGGGTTGTCATGAAGTATTCTAGAGAGTATTCCAAAAAAAAACACCCAAAAAAGAAGCAAAGGGACCTCTTCTGAAGCAGGAAACATCTGTATGTCGGTCAACCCATAGTGCAGTGCAATAGCGGCAGATGATTCTATGTACATGTGAAGATTGTTCCATGAGTTTATTTCTTTGTTTGATTTGTTGGGCCGACACCCTTTTATTTTTTAGCCAACCGCTACGAGACTGAACCGGCCGTGGTGCCCATGGAGCATGAGAACCAGCACGAAAACCAGCGGAGAAAACGCTCATTACCCAGCGACTTAGTATAGACTGTTTCACACACACACACACAGACACACACAGCTACACCCCACTCCAAATCTACAGACATACCTACGCTCCCTGAACGCACACATAAGGCTTGGGCAATGTTAATACCTTCAAAAATATCAAATCTGCTGTTGATAATTCACTTATAATTGAATTGATTATATTGCATTACAGCCAATGTTTTGTGACTGAAATTGTTTATTTTAATCAAGCTAAATTATTCACTGCATGTAGAGTGCATTTCCCGCATAATTCACTGTGGACGAGCAAGATGGACAGAGAGAATGCATAGTGGTGAAGGTTTAGTGCTGCTATACAGGTCATTCAATATATTTTTTAAAGACGGTATTATGGTATTGAACATGATGACTTGAAATATCCTAGTATCCGGTAATACAATCATACCGCCCAAGCCTAACACACACACAGACACGCCATACACATAAGCACCCACAGTGTGGGGGCTGAAGCCAATGTGTTGTATAGAAGGAGAGCTCCATGATTATGACAATCATTGATGATCAATATTACGATGTTTGAATTCAGTCCAATGGAATGTTCAGGTTACTGGTTGACTTTGACGTTTGAAGTCGTTTTCCACGTTAAGTGGGTACGGCGCAATGCCAGGTCGACACTGCTGTCGACTGATATGATGTTAATTTTTGTGACATTAAAGAATGATTCCCCCTTTTTTTTCTTTTTTAAACATTTGACCGTATTTTTTTTAGAAAATAGGCTATTTACCCATTGTGAGAGTGTGTGCTGACAATTATGATCCAATAAGAAGAAAAGAGTGTCCATGGACGCCACTAATAGTGTTTTTGGACGACAAAGCTTGCACTTCTCGGATTGAGTGAAAAGCATATTTGAACTACGAGAATATGGTCAGATGTCCCAAAAAGAAAACCTGGGAATTGTGCTTCAATTGATATGTTAATTGACATTGTCATGCTGACATGCCACCGTGATCTTAATGACGTGTTAATTGACATGTTTTGACATTATAGTAGTGTTAACAGATGTAATTTTGACATTGTTGTGTCATTCGTCGAGGGGGTTATTCACATAACAAGATTGTTATGTGTACTGACTGACAGGTCGATTTTTAGAACAGGCCCAGAGTTGACGCTACAGTGTATAACATCATAATGAACATTGAAATGCTGTTGACATTGTTGACAGTGTTGATTGCTTGTGGTTTGTCGCCTTGTCTCTAATTTGTTAGAGAAGAGCATTAAATGTGTTGTGTGTCAGGGTTAATGTTAGGGCCCCAAGCATCAACTGTCAGCTGTAAACCAAATGTCAAAGTATTCTCCATTTTTTTTATAGCAAAAAGATGCAACACATGCAGTATTTGTAGTGATCTGAATATAGCGGGCTTGTTTTTGGCAGCAATAGAATTCACTCCCCTTCCGAGCTCTCACATATTTACTGCACATGTGTGAATTCCACAACCTTATTTTTCTTATTTATTTCTGAGACAGAAGAGGCATTTTTCAATAAAACTACTGAAAATCACATCACAGTGTCTTTGTTTGATTTGTTGGTTCCTCAAACCACATTTTTTAGGTGCAAACCGATGCGGTGCATCACCCAAAGCACAGGTCTGTTTATTGTCATCCTTGTAGTAGACCCCCTGTCTGTGTACTATGTTGGAAAGATTACTTTTTAACTCTTTTCTTGCCAAGGATTTGATCTAACTTCGATTTAAAAGTAATGGTTGAAAAGCATGCTCCCACTGGCCACTGAGGATGTCAGTCAATGTGATGAATGATTTAGTATGATTTATAGAGAGGACATAGAACAACAACAAACATTTTTTAGTGTTGTACGATTTCATGTTGAAATGTTTAATCTGTTCTGTACTGTCTGTCCTAACATAAAGACATTCTTTAATTTTAAAATCTTTGTGACCTCGATTTCAGATTCAATTAAGATTTTCAAAGAAAACAAACAAAAAAAACCCCATCAAAATAAATATATTTTTGCCTCACAGAAAATCTTTTTTTTTTTTTGAGAATCAAATACAGAGACATCACTCTCTCACACTCTCAGTATCGGTGCAACACTAGCAATTATTCTAGAAAACATTAAAATTGATCCTTTACATATAAAAAAAAAATCTTCTAAGAAAATAATCCATTTTTTTGACGGCCCTATCTCAGTTTAAATATGACTATTTCTGGCCACGAGTGAGTGAGTCGCTGGAGGCAGTGTCATTTCAAATGATTACTATACATGAACAATTCAATAATTCTGCTACAATTGGACCACCGCATTGCATGCAGTGTTTTTTGTTCTTTTTTTTTTCAATATTTGTAAATATAGCTGCCATGAAAGGTGCTGAACCACGACCTATTGGGACCAATTTGGGGTTCATTGCTTGACGGAGCCTGGATACGCACCACCAACCTCTGCCGCTCTACTCCCCCATAACAGCAAAGCTAAATGTTTGAATGACACTTCTGAAAATAGAGCTTCCCAAACGTCTGTTGTGGTCGTGCTGGTGGTTAGTGTAGGCCATGCTATCTGTGACAAGCATTCTCTGGCTTGGTTTAAAACCCATCAAGCAACAACGCCATTCCATCACTTTTCCCTTGGTGATGCCATACACCTCTTTTTTTTTCTAGATAAATATGGACATCATTTGGTGCTAAAATGCAAACGGGTGTCTGAGTTTTCATGAAAAGGGAATTTAACGACAGAAGAAAATCGTTTTGTAACAGGCAGTAAACATGTTTATTCATTCTGTTCATAGTGCTCAACTTTTTATCGCATTCAATCTAACAGTTCTGGTCACGAAAGACATTTTTATGACCAGTGTTGCAACTATTGTAAACAGCAATCAAACTACTCCTTAAAGGAAAACACCACCACAAATTCATACCGAAATATGTTCTTCCGTGATTTTAGTCGAGTCTAGACAGCATAGTTTAGCCCAACTTACCAACGTTTAGTTACACAAAAGCAAATGTGATTTTTTTGTTGACTCCATTTTCACCTCCGTTTCGGTCCTTGGGGCTAAGCTACAGCTAGCAAAGTACTTCTATGTGCTAGAGTGCACAGAGGCAAGATGTTGTATGATCAGGGAATAACATATTTCACTTCAGAAGGAATTTTTGGTGGTGATTTTCTTTGAAAGAAAGTAACTGAGTATAACTAAGTAACTGAGTATAACTGACTATTTCAAGTCATTTTATTTGACTTTTAGTTACTTTAAACTATATTTCAGCAGCTGCTGAATGTCAGCACACCTTAAAAACTGTTATTTTTAACAATGCACTTGGAAGTAGATTTTAAACTTCACATCAATAAACTTTAAATAATGTCAAAATGGTCGCATCGATGCAAAACCATCAGTTTTTAATACTAGTAGAACTTTGATCATGACTGATATTGACATTTTGCGCTGAAAACCTCATAGCATATATTGCATTTTCAGAGCCCCCATTGCAACTTCTATGATCCAGCATACAGATGCATAAAACTCTTTGTCACATATTGTCACCTAATAAATTGGTCCCAAATCGGCCTAAAAACATCAAACAATGTTGTAAAAACTTATGAATGGTCAAGGCTTGGCCTACCGACCTTCAATAGAACAACACTGGACTGTGGCCCTTTTTGCAGCTTGAGTGCAGCACGGAGTGCTCTATCTAGTGAGTAGGAAGTAGTGCAATAAACGATTTCCGAAGCGACCACCGTCAACACATGCTCGGTGCGCTTGTCCAACTTAATGGGCAAGCCACGCCCACTTCTGTAACCTGTAGCAGGAGCAAATGAGACTGGTGTTGAAAAGAGGAAAAGAAAGAAGAAATACAAATACAAGGTATGGCACACATTACGGCATCTACTGTGATAATTGATGATTGAATTATTTTATAATTGGTTACTCACTTTGTTGTTGTTGATTGTTTTTTTACAAAAATATTTTAAATGTACTTAAGTGAGCAATCTTCTCTTTTGGGGAAATGCCATAATGTGTTCTAAATATTTAATGTATTTAATTCAGGGTGGTTTCTGGTTATATGTACAATATGTATGTAAAATGAACAACAGGTTAATGTGGGTAAAAATGCTCTTCATGTGGCTCAGGTATTAACACATGTCGCAAGGCAAGCGATCTAAGGCGCCCCCTGTGGATCAGGAACCTGTCAGCAAGAAAGACAAATATAGGCTGCTCAAGGCGCGGGTGTAGCCCGGCAGTAAGTGGTGTTCCTGGCTCGGACACAGCCCGCTGTGGGAGAGTGTGGCTCGAGTAAGAGCGTTCATGTAGGTATGACAGGCGAGGCCTGGGCCCGGGTAACAGTTTTAACTAATTCAAGTAAATTGGACAGATGCAGTGCAGTGCACCTGCAGTCATCTCAGGTGTCCATCTCTCTAGGCAGGTTGGTTACATATTGAAATAAGTGGCCAATCCCTTTTGGTTTATTTTCTGGAATAGCACATATTTCGATAATCAAGTCACCTTCCGCATTTCTGCCGTAGCATTTTCTACCTCCTAAAGTTTTTTTTTTAATCTTTTTTTTCTACAGCTAAGCTTTTGTCAAGGCTTACCTCCTTGGTAATTTACGGGATTTTAGCTGTTTGTTTTTTCCAAGTCAACTTTAAAGGGGAATTCCATCGCTTGTGATGAGGTACCCATCTTCCATGCGCTAGCTTGTCTGTTAGAAGCTTGTAGCTCTCTGCTGGAACCCTAGGGATCTTGAAAACCTAGGTACTTTCAGGTCAAGTGAAGGGTCACCTTTTTGGCACAACTGTCAGTAAGCTGGAAGTTTATTTAGCAGAGTCAGAAGTCAAAGCGAGAAAACAGCCAGGAGTCTAACCTTGGCAGCCAGGTAGCGTCCTGCTGCATATGTCACGAACATGACTGCTGGCATTAAAGAGAAAATAGGATAGAAAGATGCTTTATTCATCCCCAAAGGGAAATTACATATTGCTGGTGCAGCAAGAGAAAGAAATAGATTGACTTGTGGAAACACACCTACGATACCAACATTAATAACAAAATAAAACGATGTATGAACTAGAAGAATCTTCTAAAAAATATTCCTGTGTACGGACTGTGATCGGAATCATCTGCAAATTTGTATTGATTGTTCCTTGGGCCAATACCCACATCTGGTAAAAATGTTATAAAAATTATGTCCATACTGCGATGTCCCCCATCCTGCCTGCTAGCCTGTTTGGCTAACAGGTAGCAGGCTTGGGGAGGTGATTAGACTTGAGTGGCTCCACCTGCAGTGGAGCCTATTTAAGGTTTAAGGCTCCTCAGCTGTGAGCGTGATTAGAATGATGGGTCGCCCAAAAACAATCATTTACATACTAACGTTTCACAAAGCACTGTGCAAATGGAAGATTTCAAAAGAATGGTGGCATTGGAGAAGAAATGCAGATAAAATGCATTAAATTGACATTTAAATAATCCCCAAACATTGAAGCAATGATTCATTCATAAGCAATGTGTTTGTTGAACTGTAGTTTTAATGTATTTATAATCCAGTATGATTTATTTAGTGGATGTTTTTTTTTGAGAATTGGTATAATTATTTATTATGCCCCTGGCACGTTGTACAGATTAAACTTGACACGTAGATACATGAACAGTGAATTGTGATCACTATATAATGATCTCTAGGCAGAGAAAATCGCACCCATGTTACAGTCCACGCCCATTTTAGGACACGTGTTTGAAATGACCTATCAGGATCACGTCACAACCCGGAAGTAACGACCCATGCACGGTGTTTTGTGAGGCATCTGTTTTTGGGTGACCCATCGTTCTAATCACGCTCACAGCTGAGGAGCTCGGAGCTGAGATGGAAAAGGGCCCTTCCACTCCCAGACCTGGTTGCCGAGGCAACAGCTGCTTTTGTTAAGTTTTGCGCTGCCATTGCACCCAGCATATAACACTGATTACTGACATTCACTCATTAAATATTTAATTATTATTTTTGATTGACCTTTTGATTTAATCATTTTGATTCTGTTACTCCTGCGTGTTCCTCTCTTTTGTTATTGTTTATTGTCAATTCTTGTCCGTGACAATACCTTTTTGAGTAATTTTATCCATAGACCAACCAACAAACAAACCAATAAACAAAGAAACATGACCAAGAACATAATCTTCTTGGCTGAGCTAATGAGAAAGAAAACGCCATCACAGAACATTTTTGGGCGTAGATTTTTTTTAAACTAAAGTAATTCCAAATGCCTACCTGCTGTGTATGTGTGGTATAGCCAAGGATGTTGGTTAGAGCCAGCTGGGATGCAGTGCCTGTGGGGGGGGCGTGAGTCTCCATTAGGAAGGATGAGTGTGTGTTCTGAGTGGGAAAAAGTGAGATGGGGGTGGAAATGACCAGGGGTTGCCGGCAATCACACAATGCATCATGGGAAAATCATTACCAACCTAGTAAGCCCAGATGTGCAATATATTGATTGCCTATAGCCGTATGGAAGAGAGAGTAAGGCCAGCATGGAAAGGAAGAAGCATCAAGAATCACTGTACCGTTCAAATCCCCTCGCCAATACATTTACAGCATCCTTCCACTGTGACTACATTTTGATCAGACAATAGGTCCTGCAGTGAATAACAGCCATTAGGTTAATAGGACTCTTTGCAAAAAAGGGTCCTACGTTCCATGCTGCAGCCACGAAGAAGCAGTATAAGTAAAACCATTCTAGGCTATACAAATACTCTTCATCAATAGCAGAGGAGCAGGTAGCAGGGGAGAGCCGCAGACTGCTCCCCGCCTTATCTGCCTAGGAGGGTAGTCCCAGCGCCGCAGCAGAGGAGGATTTTGCGTCTCGCCTCTGCTACGCCCCGCGTACAAACCAACAGCAGCGATCAACTCGCCTCTCCGCATTGCAGCAAGCAGGACACACATTGGGAGTAGCTTTCCGCACGGGGAGAAGTTCCGTTAGCGGGTTTAGAATCAATTCTAAAATAAATTAATACAAACATACAGACGTGCCGCCGGTGCTATACAGTGTTAGCCAGTGTTAATTTTGTACTCATTTTCAAGTTAATTTTAAGAGGAGTTAAACACTTTGGAAAGAGTTAATTTAACACCAAATCTGATAAGGACCAAATACACTCAGACACAGTGTTGAATTTAACTCTTTAAGTGTTGATTAAACACTGCAACATTTACTGTGTATGGTGAACCATCGAATATCAGTGCAATGGTTTCCATGTTAAAATGGTTGGCCCTTTTTTTCAATCTCACTGATAAATGAATAAAATAACTGTCTAGGTAGTGATTAGTGAGAAAAACTTTATGTGGACATGTGTCCTTGGCAGAATGTTCTATCAACGTGCCAAACACGCCCACATGATCCACATACAGACAACTCAAACAAGCCTGTATTTGGCCAGACATGAGAAGGGCTGACAGCTCAGTGATCTTCTGTTCGTTTTATAATTTGTTTTCCGTTTTCTCTGTTTTGTGCTGTCTCATCTCTACTCCCACCACACTACACCCCCGCAGCACAACTTTCTTACTCCATCTCTCCCCCACACTCAGCTTTCTTGCAATCTGAAAAAGAAATGTGATGTTAACATTTTCTTTGTTTTTGTTTTTTTTCTTCAAATATTACAAGGTTTATCACAGTGTGGCTACATGGAACATTAATTCCCAATGAAAAGGCAACACAAAAACATTCCTCAATCAAGGTTGGGACAAACTTGATTCAAATCATCTCTAACAAATAGCTTGCTATAAACTAGAGCTGCAACTCACAATATAGTCTGAATTCATAGTGAATGAAATAAATCAAAAACAGTAGACATTAAATCATGATTTCATTAAGATCATTGTAGGTAATCCAAAAGTAATATAATATTGGATTACTTTTACGAATGCTGTAATCAAATCATTTCAACAAATAACTTGTGTTCTAAAATGTGTTTGAAAGGTTTAGATGTATTAAAATCAGGATTTATATAGAAAATCTGTTTGTCAGAACTCAGAAATTAGGCGATCCATTCCCTCTCCGGCTTTCCTGCAAAGTCCCCTCTTCATCCCAGTTTCTGATTTAATCCTGTCACTATCTCTCTCAATAAAGAATGAAAAACGGTGCTTGTGCCCAAAAGTTTAAGAAATTAGGCGATCCAGCTTTTTTCTACAACGTAACCCAAAAGTGACCCCTTCCCAAACCTGAATACGACTTTTGATTTTTGATTTTGTGGTGCTCAACCATGAACCATTGGGAGCAATTTGGGGTTCAATGTCACTCTGGCATAGAGACTGTAAGTGCTAGGATTTTAATTTGAAAGATTTCAATCTTCCAGTTGTTGGAACTGGTAGAATAAATGGCCAGTCTATTCCGGTTTGTTCAGAAAATGCAGAAGGCTGCTAATCTTTGCACCAGTGCTGTCTACATCAGCCAAAACTATGCTTCTCCCCCAGCATGGAAGACAGTTTTCAGAAAACAATGTTATTTGTGTTCCTTTTTATTAGTCCTCAACGTTTAATTATTGGAACATTTCCCCGGGGGGGAAGTGCATGCAGCTGCTACGACTCCCGAAACCATCAGCAGCCATGTCTGGTCGCGCCACGCAGGCTGCTTGACAAATAAATAGATGCTGCCGATTTGTTTATTGCGCCGACCGATGTGATCATAGGAAGTGTGAACTCTAGTTGCCAGAGCACTCATTGCAAGCCCGCGATTGATGGAAGACAGATGCTCAACATATGTCAGCTGCTATCTAGCATAGACTGGCGCAGTAGGAATCACATGAAAATTAATTGTATTTATCTGGCGGGTGTAAAGCGACCAGGCGTCGCCGTCGCTGCTGAGTACCACAAAACAAAAAATGGCACAACACGACCGAAAACATAACCTGCTCGGCACAGTCGGCGCATGTAATTTACATACACATAAACATTCATATCAGTGGACAAATATTAATTAATATTATCATTATTTTTTTTCTATTTGCCAAGATGACATGTGAGGCACTGCCTCCCCAGACATTGCTGATGTACACAAGTTAATTTCTATTAGACCTTCACCTACCGACCCTACACTGGATCAGCGCTTCCAGAGAAGGATGACGCATGTTGGTTCACCTTCTGATACAAGCGGTGGTGTTTGGAGCATGTCGGCTTCTTTCCTCACCGCAGGGTTTCAGCAGTTGGCTTGTACAAACCTCATTCCACTCGACACACAGTTTGATGTTCTCCAGGAGCACAAAGAAGGCTCCAACGGG
This sequence comes from Bregmaceros cantori, assembly GCA_900302395.1. Lineage (NCBI taxonomy): Eukaryota > Metazoa > Chordata > Actinopteri > Gadiformes > Bregmacerotidae > Bregmaceros > Bregmaceros cantori. Next base: position 18,056 of record OMKY01180751.1, read on the forward strand.
TCAATCACAAGTTTCAAAGGCAGAGTTGGGAAAGTTGCTTTTGAAAAGTAATTCATTTGTGTGCCGCAGGAGTCATTCTGTTAAGAGAGAGCACTCCGCACACACGGACACGCTGTATAGGCAGCACTTTCTGAGGACTGCCACGGCCATAGTGGTCAGTGCGGACCACCCGCTTAAGGTGGATTTTATATTGCTCCCATCGGGACGTCGTCTGGTTGTCTACAAACCGGTATAAGTTTTCATTTGTATCTACTGCAATCCGTGACCTGAACAGCGGGAGCCGGAGGTAGTAGCTCACATAATACTGCAGCGGTTTTTATGTATTATTATTATTATTATTATTATTATTATTATTATTTTATTATTATTATTCCCTTTTAACACATTTTACTTATTTTTATTCTTTTAATTCCTTTCATTCTGATGATCTGTGTATCATCTTTTGGTGGGATGTCTATCCGTTTATAATATAATCAGATAGCCATACATATAAATGTATGTATATGTATGTCTGTCTGTCATTCTTGCCATGTTGCAATGTCTGTCTTAAAACCTTGTAAAACCTAACAAGACTTGTGTAATGGGTGTAAAATGACCACCAAGATAACTGCACACACTCACACACACACACACACACACACACACATTCATGCACAAAAACGGACATAGGAAGGTTCATGCACAGAAGCGGACATGTTGCTTGGTGATTTTTTTCTGGTTTCACTGGTTATGTCAAGGTGTTGATGTGGTGGTCTCCCCATGGTACGCTGATGAAGGTTAGGTGTGTCTGGGCCCCCCTCCCAACCTCAGAGGTATTGGTTCACACAGTGGTCGGCCTGTTGCAAAAATGAATACAGCCTCGGCGGACGTGGGGTTTGAGAGACTGAACCTTTGCATTCAGGCTAGTCTCTTGATCTCTCTCGGGCTCCAGTCGTGATGCTTGTCGCATTTGCTGGATGTCCCAAGGGAAATCTTAAACACAACACGTACACACACAACACAAGCACTACTGAATTAGAACAATCATGCAATGCATCATGGGGAAAAGCCCTTACCAAATTTCCTTTCTCAGATGCCCCAAATTAGTCGCCTACCACTATCAGCTGTGCAGCCTTTAGTAGTCGGTTCCATCACTGTGTTTCCATATTTGGAATGCGATTGTTCACCCCCGTCACACACACACACACACACAACTATCTGAAGCTCACCTATCATCACTGATACCAATCTCATGTGTCTCATTGTGCCCCCATTTATATGCTACATATCAAGCTCTGACAACGTATATTACTAGAAATCTATTTATTGAGGCCGTACAGAGCTATTCTCTCCCCTCATTTGTTCTCCCTTTATATTATTATTCTTCTCAAATCCCTCTTCGTTCATTATTATTTCAGGTGTTTTCAATTAAAGGCATGCGTCACTGAATTAATTTGAGTTATTATTTTCTATGTAGACAAAACAGGCGGATGATGGCAGGCTCAGCAGACGGACAGTTTTAATTGTAAACACAGTGATTTCATGTGGATCGTAATGTGACCAGGGGGAAATTTGATTAAACACAATATCATTTTCAGAGCAGGGGAGATGAAATAGATGGCTCTTTGTTCGGACTGCAATTCATATGTCAGGAACTTCCTGGCAATTCTGAGTCTGCATGCTTCTGCTAAAATTTCAACTTCTGCTGTGTTATCAAATTGTGGTCAAATAGCTGCAGGTTTACGCTGTTTGTTTAGGCTGTGTTCCAAGCCCCACAACACATTGCTGTCTTTCAACTTGACAACGACTGTATTTCACGTTGTGTGTATGTGTGTATGTCAACCGTGTCTGCATGGGTTTCCTCTGGGCACTCCGGTTTCCCTCACCACTAAAAACATGTTCTAGTTAACCTGCTCCAGTCAGTCCCGCTGGCCAAAGATTTTTATTTGGTCATCTGGCTCTTATTTGATGCACTATGTGGTGTCCGGACTGAACTTATATTTTCACAGGTGTGAGGGGAGGCCGGAACACACCCTACCAATACATACATTCTACATTCTACAAAA
>OMKY01180756.1:0-15042 GCA_900302395.1 Bregmaceros cantori
GGTACTTTTTTTTTCTAAAATAATCTTCGGGAGGATGTTGCATCAGTCAGAACATCATTAGAAGTGTTTGAAACTTGATTAGTTCATGAATCTTCAATATCTTATATCCTATGAATAAACTATTTGTGTAATCTCTATAGTGGCATTTAGCTATTATTCGTACCACTCTTTTTTGTAATGTGCATAGCTGATTCAGCCTGGTCTTATGTGTGTTTCCCCATACCTCCGCACAGTAGCACAAGTATGGGTGGATGAGTGTGAAGTATAGCATACGCATTACCTGACTCTTTAATACATACTTCAATTTGTCATTGCGATGAAAGATGAAAATGTCTATCGTATACCCATGCGTTTGACAAGAGGCCAGCCTGCGCGTCGGAAGTGGTTTCGAGCGAGGCCGCTTGGCAATGGCGAGGGTCACTCGTGGAGTGGAGCCGGCTTCTGAAGGCGGACGCCATGTGTAATGCGTCTAATGTAATGCGTCTTTGGCACCACATTTACTCCGCAATTTTGTCGGGAATCACCAATTTTATAAATTCCCACCCATGTTTCCTTACTAAGAAAAAGGAAAAGGTAGAAACTAAGGTTTTTTTTTTCTGATGATGAAGGAAAGTTTCTGTTGCTGTGTGTTGTTGACAAGGACACAAAATACAATTTTCTATGGGTCTTGGAAAAAAAAAATCACAGGGTTTGCAACCCATGTTGAAAACCTTGGCACTTGGGTCTGCTGAATTTGAAAATTCAGAATCGCATGGTTGTTGTAAAAAGTGTTGTAAAAACACACACACACACACACACACACACACACACACACACAAAAAGTAAAATGGTGGTCATGTGGTGGTCTTGAAAAAGGAGTTGAGGGACATCTGCTTGGGTTTGTGACCCACAAGGACTTTTGCCTTCTTTGAGGTCTTGCTTCCTTTTACAGCAGCAGGCCGCTTCCTCCCGACATCCTTAAAATGATAATTGATGTTCATTAATACTTTGAATGCAGTCTAACTGCAGACAATGAGATTACTCGTTTAAAGGCCCATTCATATCCTACGTGTGGCTTATTTTGTACACAATCTGTCCGTACATTCCACGCGTCATCACCGTCATACCTCTGTGCGTCTTGGATGGAAAAGTGTGCAAAAACAATATTTCCTGTAGGAGGCAGAATTGGCACGAACATGAAAATATAATTGCGTCGTTGTGGGCCTGCACATATCATCACCTAAATGGGACCCATTGTCATATCGCCGGACATTGCCAGTCTCCCCATTTGTTAAAAACTGGACTTTGTTTGTCCCTGTGCCCGGGACTCGACGCATCATAAATGTGCAGATAATTATGCACCAACTCTGCAAGTCTCTCCTTGTGTCATTTTGTGACTTTGTTGACTTTTGTAAAAAAACGTTTCCACATTCATCTGTTCGTCCATAATCGTAAGCTCCTCAGATCAGTGTCAAAATACACTCAATAGAGTGCAAAACGCCCCACACGTATCTGTAGTTTATGTGAGGAATGAATGGGCCTAAAAATGTGGAAAGGCGACACATTTGGGAGCGCTCTCTCCCCGTTTCACTTACCCCTGTGGTGTCCTCTTCATCATTTTGCACCTTTTCAAACAGTTGCAGGATCTACAGCATGGGTTAGACAACATGTCACCAATAAGGAAGTGAAAGCCAGAAGAAAGCAAGCTGCCGGGCCGTATGAACAAGGGCTTAAAATTAACGGCGACACGTCGTCCCGGAGACGCAATTAACATGGGGACGAACAATTTTTGACCTCGGGACACCCGGGACGATGAAAAAAAATGCTTGGCTTGCCCAGCAGCCAGCGCAGGGTGCGCAAGCACAGCGCAGCCCAACCAGGGAGCGTGATACATTATTCTAAATGTATTTACATCCTCAGATTGTTAATAAAACATTTGCATTGCAATTAAGAGTCTGTAGTCTCTGTACGATTATTTAATGCATGGAAACATGTTCAATCAGTCCCCTCTACTAAACGCAACTACAAAACTGCAAGGTAAAAAAAAACATTTTTATGTTGGGGCAAAACCATGCAGCTTTATTTAGAGATTTTTAACAACTGTAATGTATTCATACTTCTCGGTCGATTTATCAGTAAGACAACTCAAAATGCAAATAAATGTTTAAAAAACTGCAGAAAATTTGGGACGGTTCAGGGACGATTCGGGACGGTTCAAAATGTTTTTCAGGACGGTTTCGGGACGGTTGTGAAAAAAGTTAATTTTAACCCCTGGTATGAACACAGTCAGTCAAAAAACAAAAACTAAGATGGACATGTCATGAGATCCCAAGGCTCATCAAGTCGAACGACAGGATCCCACTTTCTGTTTCAATGGTAGTTTCGATGACAAGAAACACAGCTTTGTCAGCAGGTAATTACTATGTACTGTTATGAAAACGTGGACACACCAAAAAAGAAAAAAATGCTTTCAATGAGACGAGAGTATGCTGGGGCTCCAGCATACTCTACATGGCGGATGCGGGGGGGACACACGCGGAAGCGGGATTATTCCCCGTGATTGCATGCTCCCCTCGCTGATTGTCCGGCTGTTCCAGGGAACAGAATCTCACTTCTCGCCGCCACCTCCGGGCTGCGGAGGACAGGAGAGGCGGCAGCGGCGGTAAGGTAGAGGCAAAGTCGTAGCGGCAAACGCCCAAGACAAGGAGCTCAATTCACGCAGGACACTAATTTGCGGGGTTTCGCTCCTAACCGTTTACGTATTTGGAAGCCCAATCCGCCCAGCACACACCGCAAGACCCTTGTACCTTTTTGACTCCAGTAGAGGTGGCAGCTTCGAGCACAGCAGACTTGGAAAGCCACGTCCCCCTCTGTCCTGGTCCAGGATGTGGCACAGAGACGCTGTACACCAAGTAGGTCTGCTGGATGTGAGAAAACTGGTGGGAGACCTGCAAATTCGGAGACATCAAGTAACTAAGTTACAGTAACTTAAGTTACTTTGATTTTAGCCTCTTTTCCCAGTCATTGCTAACCCAAGTGCTATTGCGTCCTCGTGCGTTTTACATTTCATTTGAGCTGCATTTTGGCTGTGATCATGCTACTACAAAATTCATGGGTACCTAGATTGTGTTTTTCACACAACTGTGTGAGGGTCTGAAGGTTTTTGGATAAACTGCAGTGCACTCCCTTGCAGAGTTTTCAGTTGATCAACTATTGCGATTTATCATTCAGCCTTAACATAATGTACTTTGTACAAAGGGTATACCTCACTTATGCGTTAGATTTGGGCTAGGTACATTTCTGAAGGGAAATATATAAATCACATTTTGAAATAGTGATTAATTTGAACAGATGCTCTCTTAGTCCCTAGCACCTCAGTACACTCACCTCCCCGACATATCTTAGTTGCTCTGACTTGATCTTAAGTCCAGAGATTCTTTGGAGCTCCCTGCATAGAGCGAGCTGCTGTCCGTCATTCAACTCTTCAGACCCTTCCAGGACCTTGCTGGGGAACTCCCACAAGCCAGCCAAAAGACCTAGATGACAATAGGGACTTTAGGCTTATCTTAGACGGGATGCAGAAATCAACCCCTCTTCCCACTGGTTATAATCGCCGTCCAACGCCATTGGTGCAAAAAAGAAAGGGGTGGGGGGGCTATGCGGACGCAAGCCTTCTTGGAAGAGACGGGACAACCTGTGATGTCGCGCAGCAGAAACCCCCGCTTCCCGCGGCCCAGAGGCACCAGCCGGCCTCCGAGGTAGATGTTGAAATGGGATGAAATGGGAGATCACTGCGCATGGGTTGTTTCCCTTTGCCTCCATGTGAGGAGTGTCATGTGAGCACTCTTCTTTCGGGGAAATAAAGCAACGGCCGCGCGGACACAAACGCACGCACACCCACATAGACACACTCTCCTCTGTCCATACATGGAGAATGTTATTAATGCGCCGCTGCTCACCTTGCCCCTCTTTTCATTGATCAGCTGTTCGCGAAAGACGCTGTAGATCGGCCACTATAAAAATAAAAAGCAGCAACGCTGGTATACATACATCACACAAAAGAAAAAATATGATCTACCTAACACACTCAAAATATCATTTTCTTGAATGTTTGTACTTCATGTATCGTAGGGTCATTTTTCACTTTTTTTTGTTCCGGGATTTCCGTAATTAAGTTTGAGGTAATTCCACATGGTGTGGATTTGAATAAAATAAACATCATGACAAAATAACTTCATGATGTTCTGAAGAGATTGATACCAAACTCGAGGTGGTCTGATTGATTTTTAGGTCCAGAATGAAAGACAAAAGTGCTCATATCTTTTCTTTTTAAGCAGAAAAAAATGCATTTTTGCTTCTCACCGTACTTTCATAACTCCGAAAAGGGGGATGGGTACAGGCATATTTTCTTTTTCTGTTTAGAGTAATGGCTCTAACCAGCAATGGCTCATCTACAAAATGAGCCATTTGCGGGTTCTCATAGATGTTGTAGAAAATATTTTTGTGGGCTCCTGAAAATGCCTGAAAATGGCCCCGAAAGACCCGGCACCCAAAAAATGTAGCCCAGACAAGGCAGCCAAAGGGTTATAATATATGTTCACTTACAACTTATGAATACAGAGAACTTTGTTAGCGTATCGATGACAACATACAGAAGCTGTCTGTGTACGGAGGTACAAGCTCAGCCAACGTCACTTCTCGCAGAGAGCACGCCTCCTTCGCCTCTGAATGGCCAGTGCCCAAACACCCGATAATCTGATTTGATGGATTCGGTGGGATCCAGACCCAATGTTCGTTCTAATCGCGTGCAAAGCGTGGACGATTTGTTGGTTCTAGGGTTTGCCCCTCCAAATGCCGCTGGCTCACCTTTCTGGGGTCTTTGAACCAACAAGTAGTCGGTGGTGTCCTGCCCTGGCCGATGGAGCACACAGGTCAGTGTGCGCTCCAGCCGTGGAGGTTTCTTTGCAGCTTTCCTCGGGTAATTGTGCACCCCGAGGCTATCCAGCCACGGCTCAGATCCACACGCGACGCATGTTGAGGAGGAGCGACCTGGGGTTAAAACAGTAGAACTTGGATATTGGTGTCACGTAAGGCTGAACGACGAATCATTGATAAACCGCAGTGGGAACACCGCAAGGGGGCGCACTGCAGTTGATAAAAAAAAAAAACGCATGAAAAGCCATGTCTTTTTCGCGTGATTATAAAACTTGACAGCATTGATTCCAAATTCCCACTCACCGATCGCACGCCGACACAACGTGCGAGAGACGGAGTACCTCCGAAGCGTCTTCGAGCTCCTTCGAACTGTGTTACGCGTCTCGTCCGGCCTCGTCTCCGGAATCAAGGTGACTTAATCCTCATCTCAATCCGTGGCCACCGAGGTGGTGGCTGCGGAGTCTTACCGGAGAGGCAAACCCAGGGGGTCCACTGGGACACACGCGAGCCTACACAACGACGGGCGACCCGCAGGACCTACCGGCCAACAATAGTCAACGCCCCGCAATGGAACCCCTTCAGAATGCAGTGCTTTCAAAAACTTGAAAAATATAAAAGCCCCAAGGTCTCGTCTTTGATGAATGAAATATTAATATTTTATACTCCAGTAAAAACAATGTACTCACTGCAGTCTTCTATATCCCCCACAGTGGACGTGGCATCTCTCACTCCAACCAGTTTCTTGGACTTGTGCTCCAGTCTGGCCCGCACCTGTTTAACAGAGGTGAAATGGTCGTATTCCAATTTGGATACACAGTGATTGAAGCAACAGTACTAGGCTGCCGAGGCAATTACTGTAGGCAATCGACTGCTTAAATACCCTGCTGTTTACAATGTCTGGACAGTAATGGTCTCTTAAGCTGTGACTCCATGGAGAACTCTAATAAACGAAATGTTTCGCTTACAAGGGGACACGGCACTATGTCTGTGTTTCCATGGAAGGGTCAGGACCCCCCCTGCCCCCCCGCCGCACCCGCCATGTGGGTGTGGCCGAGCTAGTGGCTAGTGGTCGTTAACTCCATTCCCCGCCCCCGTCAATCCCATTGCATTCTGCGAAATCTCAATTTCCAACGTGATCGGATTCTAACCCATCATGCGTTGTGTGTGTGAAGTTTATCACACAGCACCCCAGGTGTCATTTTAAACTCAAATTCAAATTCCTTTTATGATTTATAGCAGCCGGCAATGTCTGGGTGAATTAAGTCCGAGTGCCACAGCCATTTGGTCCAAATAGCACACAAATGCTGCACAATCTTATTACATTTGGGGAAAATTCTGTAGAACAGTAAAAGTGTAAAAGCTTGAAGTTGTAGCTGGTCCTAGCTGGACAAGTGACTCAATTATGTCTGAAGTCAGCAGGTCGTATGTTTCCAAACATGGAGGAGTGGACGCCATGTCGGAACACACAGCGGCTCTGCCGAACGTTGGATGTCACAACACCTGCCCCGACCCAGAAATGCAATATGGGGGCTATCCACATTTACGAATCACAATATTGTGAATTGAAAAGATCACAATATCCGATAATATTGTCTCACCAGAAAAAAAAAAAAATCAGATACGAAGCCAACTGTATTTGGTGGGCATTTGATGGAAGCAGTGCTCGATGATTTGCCAGAGAACAACATTTGTGCCTTTTTTATAAAGTTTGTTCAAGACAATAAATAAATACATTTCTTTAGGTCAATACTGAATTATGTATAAAAAATATAAATCATTCAGTAGTGGTCGGCTAGTAAATTATGACTCCCGGTCTGTCGATTGCCTCCTTGGTAAAAAATGACAAGAGTTGTTGTTGTTATACACAAGCTTTTAAAGACCTACCGACGATTATCCCAATATTGTGTATGGTACTGATGATATTTTGTAATATCACATATGATATTATTGTTATATTGCCCAAGCCTATGTGAACATGTACATAATTGCCTAATTAGAAAAAAAAAAACAACACTGGTGGTCACCTTTTGGTAGGATCGGCAGTGAGCTTGCAGGGGACACTCCGCGCACAGAGCAGCTTTTGGCGTGCACACCCGGGCTCCGAGCTCCATCAGGGCCTGGTTGAAGTCCCCAGGCCGCTCAGGATCCACCAGAACATTCGCCAGAAGCCTGTAACCAGGACAATCAACATTTCCTATTAACTCATTCAGTGCCAAAGACGCGTGATCATGTTTTTTTTTTTTTTTTTTAGTGTGGCTCAGTGCATGTGTCTCTGGCCTTTAATACAAAAAAATATAATTAAAAAAAATAAAAATATAAATAAAAAAAGAAACAATAGGTGCGAGTACAGTACCGCATTTGACAGCCAGGTGGCCTCTCGGTCCATGTGAAGCAGACGTATAGCGCCGCATAGTGGACAATGTGGGTAGTGCATCCACATGTATTGAGGATATTGTCCGAAATCAGCATTTTCAGCGATACCCACCCATGTTCTGCAGTCTGAACTTCCGTTTCCTATGTGTGCTGTTCACAAGGACACAGAATTACTATTACAAGAATACTATTACAGAATTTTCTATGGATCTTGAAAAAACCCCGGCACTTGAAAAAGAGCTGGCCCTGAATGACTTGGTTTAAAAGGAGAACGCTGCAATGTGCTGGGTAGTGGGTACCAGTCACAATATAATAAGGTTCAATGGGTCAATACATTAACATCTATAAAAAAAACATAGGTCAAAAATGAATGGGCCTTTTAGATTAGATTCAGATTCAGAAATTAGGCCCAATTGTTTTAAAACAAATAGAGGTAGTACGTTGAAGTATACATAAAGGTACTATGGTATACCCTACCGCTTCACGTACATTGTATTTGGGTAAATACACTTGTCTTAGTTAGACTGCCACCTGCTGGTGATTGATAGCATATTACCGTGGATAAATCAATCATAGAAGACTTTTCAACGGACAATGTTATGCAAATCACAATCTACGCCTTGTTTGACTGCAATGCTACCTCCAAAATGTCTGTCGCTCCCAAGCTGTGACTATCCATTTAATAGATATTCTTGACTTCCATGGTACTCCTACAGAAACATGGATATTAGCGTTTAGAATAAAAAAGATATACATATGTTGAAATCAAGTTTGGAATGTTTGGTGATCTTTCATTCTTTCTTTCATTTCTTGGCATGGAAAAGGCCGACACTGAAAGGACCAATAGTAACTGGCGATTCAATTGACATCACTGGCATACCATAAAAGCTCAGCCACAGCAGGACTGGTGCAGTCTGCTCCGATGGCTCGGAGGCGACACAACACTCTGATCACATTACCGTCCACGACTCCACTCACCTAGGACACAAGGGAAACACACGCTCAACAATGCGGACCGTCCTTTCATTAACTCAATGGTTGATCTAAATACTGAATGAATGAATAAATTGTATTTTAGGACAGACAGCACAGAGCCATTAAACATTTCAGCATGAGACATGTGATACATAGAGATGGTTGTACAAGACGGGCTTAGCAGAGTTGCTATATTTCACCCGGCTGTCCATGGATGGAGTACATACTCCGGTGGAGAAATTAAAACACAAGTAGAAACTGGCTAAAAGGGTTAAAACCATTAAAACAAGTTAAGACTGGATGGTGGAGGTTAGGGCCAAGATAGTGGGTGCATATGATTCTATTTTTATTTTCGCGTAGCAGTAGCAAAGGGTGGCAAGTTTGCTTACTTAGTAGGAGGTGCTTGATGGCTTCGGTGATGCTCTGAGGGTTCAGGACTTTGAGCTCCATGGGAACAGAACAAGCTAATTGTTCACGCATCGCACGCGACTAGACGGTCCGGTGGAACTGGACCAACCAGGCAGGGAAATGAGATGGTCGCCCAAATTCGGGCATGCTAGTCAGCGCCCTGCTGTTCGAATGAAGCCGCCGGCCTGCATGCCATTTGTCACGCCTACTGCGCTGTGATTTTATAACTTCATTTGATTAATACTTTTTTCAATCCTGCTTGATGCAGACCAAATGATCGTTCTAGTTGCATCCGATGTGTGGGCGATTAATTTGTTCTGGCTTGCCAGGCTCGGAAAGGCCATGCCTTTTTTTGCGTGATTATTGCACTTTAAATGTAAAAGCTGTGAAGTCTGGTCTTCTTCTGATCGCTGTCTTGAAAGTGCTTAAGCTTCACTGTAAACGTGCCTCGTCATCTTGTTGGTCAACACTTTGTCATATAGACATTAAATGGAATAGAAGAGAGCAGGGATGAGCGGACGTGCCATATATGACCGTGAGGGGGCTGTGCTGTGATCAAGCCACAGCAACAAGACCATGTATGGACCTGGCTTAGAGCAGCGGCCTGAACCCACTGCGTCACAGGGCGAACCCCAAAAAGGTACAGTATTTAACGCTCAGATGCCCGGCTCGCCGGCGGTATGTTGTCTTTGTGACGTCATATCTAAGTAAAAAAAAACTTGGATCGATTTCTTCAAAAGAGCCGGTTGTGAGGCGTGTCCTGACGCAGACACATTAGAATCTGACGCTCCTGCCCAAAGCCACACCCCCACAACCGGTGCTAGGTTACGGCGCCATATTGGTGGAGATTCGGCTGGGTGCGCAAAATGGAGAGATTTCCCATTGAACCAAATAATGTGGATCTTCGTCATTTTTCATCCAATTTCAAAACGGACAATGTGGTTTAATCTGCAGAGGGCCGTCGATCAAGCTACGATAATGGATCTTACATTTTATGGATGGAAAATAATGATTTCAAATTAAGAACCGGAAACGTTAATTTGCTGCTGGTTCAATGGTGCGCCATTAGTCTAATATAATTACTGATTGTGAACACAGAGATCCGGTGCGAGGTCTAATGACATGATTAGATGAATGATATGATTGTTAGCTTTATAAAAAGCCCAAGATTGTGCAAATCAAAAGTTATCCAACTTTAAAGAGGTCGCATCCGTTATATGATGTTTCTAATTTGATATTTTGACTACGGCATTGCTGCAATACCCAGAATGCCAATGAGAACTGAACTACTCCTTCAAATTTAATTTGAAGACATTTTTCATACTCAAATCTATGGCAAAATTGTGTTTATAAAAGCAATATATGTCATTTCTATGACCAATACAGTTCAGTGAAAATAGTATGGTCGGATAGCTGGGGTTGTGCTGAAAAAAGGATACCAAATGGTCATGATAACACTCTTAAATGTGATTTTTGAAGGCAAAACAAAGTTGTGCAAAAACGGCCAAAATTCCTTAGCCTGTGGGCACCTGAGGGTTAAAATAGTTAATTTTCCCCCTATAAACAGAATGTGTCTGTGTATATTCATTATATTATGAGCTGCTATATTTTGATACAAAATGTAATCACAAATTATAAAAATCTCAACTTGTAAAGTTATATTAATGTGCGTGTGCAGAAATGACCGACCTCTCCCAGCGAGATGGAAGCGATGGCAGCCGCCGTGTAGCGACCCACGCCTGGTAGATCCTTCAGAAGCTGCTTGGATGAGCGTGGAAGTTGACCTCCCATCTCCTTCACCACCTGACAAGATACACACACACATTTGGACCACTGAGTCTGGGCTCCCACTTATAGGGCTGGGCCATATAAAATTAAAATCCTCCATTACGCTCCACCTCTCCCAATTTTTAAATAATTTTTTTTTTCGCACGCCTGCACCCCTTGCAATTAATTGTTCCTGCAGTTTAAATTAAATATGTAAACAAACACAACGATAACAAAAATAACGATGCACCTATGCAGTTGTCCTGACTGCTAAAGGTGTGTGCCCGAAAACACACAACATTTTGTGGGGGACAAATCCATCAGCTGGGTCAAAGGTTATGAACCAAACTAAAATTCAGCCATCATGAATTCAGCCGTACCAATTTAGTTCCCATCTCACTCCATGCGCCAGCTGGTGCGATGCAAGGGGCTTCATATCAACACAGGGATAAGCAATGTTTTCGGCAATCGACCAACTCAGCAACTGGAGACTGGAGAGACACTCAAATATATTATCCGAACATCAAATGCATACACCACAAAATTGACAAACACCACAAGTCCTTAGCACAAGTTGATTTATTGACCCCACCTTCTGAGCGCCCTCATGCAGTCTTCTGGCCCGTGAGTAGTAGCCAAGTCCCGCCCACATCTTGTTCACTTCCTGTTGTTGGGAACAAATCAAACCGCGGTGTGACCGCGTGTATCTGTAGTCAGATTGTGTTTTTTTTGTGCGTGACTAGGGTGCATACAAACTAAGAAGGTCGGCAACGATTAATCAACTAAACAACTAATCTGCAAAATAAATGAACAGGCAACTAATTTAACAATCAACAATCGCCAAGGAATTTAATCATTGGTATTGTCATCAGACCGTACCCTGTATTGGTCCACGTAATTTGATATTAATTCATATTTACATCAATAACATAATTGAAAAAACATGAATATGCATCCAAATATTACCGTACAACTTAAATGTAATGAGTTTGTGTCAGAATAAGTCACTTAATTGAACCAAATTTGAGAAGATTAATCTAGTTGTTGCTCTCCGAGAATAATTTGTAGATTAATTTTAAAGACAAAATATCCAACCTATAAAAAACAATCACAACAATGGGAAGATAACCGATAGATAATCCAAGAGTGGACAACTTTCAGGTTGAGTGACACCATGCGAGTGGCTGAGGACAGCGAGCCACCAATGGTCAGCCAGAGTACGGGATAAAATAATTGCTAGTTGCAGCCAGGGCTTGAAAACGAAATTATTTTAAAAAAGTTCCGTTCTGAGCGGTTTTCATGATGTTCCGTTTCTGTTCCGGAACAGTTGAGAAATCTTTTTTCGTTTCCGTTTCCGCTCCTCATAAAATTCCGTAAAATTCTGTTTGTTTTCGGTTTTCGTTTTCGTTCCTTGAACCAGTTCGGAGCCCTGGTTGCAGCCCTATTATTACTATTAAGTTATGTTGCATTCCAACTTCCAAGTCAGATAATTGTTGGATGAAGTTCAATTTATAGTTAGATTGTAGTGTAATCACCTCCACAGCTGTGGGTTCAAATGTAATCCTGTTACATTACAAGTTATTGACATTAAGAAGTAATCAGTTACGTTACCGGATTAGTTTTTGAGGCATGTAACGAGTTGTATTACTTTCCGTTAAGATTCATACTAAGGATGACGAACAACTGAAAAACTGCGGTGCGCCCCCTTGCGGTTCTTACACCGCAAGGATGCATAATACAAGTAAAAGTTTTTTTAAAAAAACTTTACCGCAAGCACAGCGGAGCTGAACGAACGTGTGAGTGAGAGTTGTTAAACTTTCAGATGTGTGGACAACGCTGGATCGCATTGAGGAAGCGATGTTGTTTATGCTAATCACGGATACATGGGGGATCACTGTCAATCGCATGGTGAGTATTGACGCCCAGTGATAAAAACACATAACGGAGAACGCAGTCTGCGCTACACGCAGCAGGCGTGTTCTGTTTGGAAGAATGAATGCAAATTCTCAGTTATTCGTCCTGCGTTTTTATATATTGTAACGCGAGTGCCCCCTCGTGGAGGAGTTGGGGAATAGTGGAACTTAGATCTGCAATAGCTGAGCTCAGCCAATGGCGAGCTTCGTTTTAACTCTATTCATAAGGGCGTGTGGGTGTGTTTATAAGGGCGACAGTGCCGGCCCAGAATGCACCGCGCTGTGCATTCATTACAATATCAAAGCAATGATCCACAAAACATCAGCAACACAGGGTTAATATTATTGTTGTTTAATTATATATTTATTATGTTAGAGGTGACTCACCTCTAACGAAGCAGCTGCCAGGGCTTGCACAGTTGGCCACTTCTGGAATGACAGAACACAAAGAAACACTCAATCTTTAGGAGGGCTCAAGTCAATATCCCTGTTGTTTCAGCGTGCTCCTCCATGTCGATGTACGTTCTGGCAAGCCAGAACCAACGAAGCGTGGCGTCCAAGCCTCGCTCGCGACCGTTAGGTGGGTTGCCTGCGCTGTGATTTGATAACTTAATTTGATTGACACAACTTTTCTCCAACCTGCTAACTCCAGACCAGATGTTCGTTGTAAACGCATGCAATGCATGGACGATTCATTTGTTCTGGCTTGCCAGGCTAGTCTTACAGAACAGGTAGATTGAAAGAGGGCATTCCCTGCAGCACTTGTAAGATCAAGAATTATGCCGTCAAGAGTTTTGACTGTGTCAAAAGCAGGGCTTTAAACCGGTTCAAGGAATGAAAACGAAAACCGGGAACTTTTAGTATTTTCCAGGGAACAGAAACGAAACCGGAAACGTTATTATTTTTTATGTTCCGGAACAGGAACAGTTATTTAAAAATGATGGTAACCGGTTAATACCGGTTTTAATTCGTTCCTCAAAGGAGTACACTTTGGGATAACTTCAGAAATAAAACAAGAGTATTTATAGAATCTACGACGTAGCAGTGAAGTACGAATCGTTGTGGGATTCTCTGCAGCGTGTTATTGCGGGTTCGCCCCGACACGCAACGAGACATCGGCTGTAGAGCGCTACCAGCTGGCTTCTGTAGCGAGTCGCTGTGGGTTCGCCGCAACATATATTACATAGCATTAAACAGCTGACAGGAACGAAATTAACCGTTCTGGGAACAATATTTTTTTGTTCTAACCGGTTCAGGAACGTTAATTTATTGGTGGAACTCATAACCGGAAATATTATTATTCTGTTTCTGTTCCGAAACGTTTGGGAAAAAATATTGGTTCAAAGCCCTGGTCAAAAGTAAATTACCCGTTTGCCAACGGCAAATCATTAGGTGGTTCCACCGGAATGAGATACGAGACTTGACGGTTCATTTCTTTTAGTACTTTTTACTTTTGAAAAGACTATTGCGTACATATCACAGTCTGTCGTTTTCACGTCGTCTCAAGTACACATTTGGATCAGCACTCTGTAATCTTACTCAAGTCGTTTTTGTACAAATGTATTTTTACTTCTACTCAAGTAAGAAATCTGGTGTTCTCATGATGTTCGAGGCATCTCTGAAGAATGATATGGTTGTCCGTTATGGGTTGACCTATGCCTACTTCTGTGAAGCGCCTCGAGGCAACTTTGTGCACGATTTGGGCGCCATACAAAAATCTTTTGGGTTGAGGCCAGGAGCAAGACGCTTACCTTTAGCCACCTATTGTAGTAACTGATGACAGTGGCCACTTGAGTCTGCTGCAGCATAACCTCAGACACCCACACTGCCATACAAGGGACACACACAGTCATGACCAGTTTTTCATGAAGACAGAAATGCTCACTACTAGTGCTGTACGGTTTCGCTCCAAATTAAAACGTTTTATTTTCCCCACCATTGCGATATTTTGCGGCTTCGTAGTCACGTTTTTTGTTTTGTTCATGGGGGGCGGGAATACATTTTTAACTGTACTTTATTAGTAAAACAAATGTAAAACTGAGCACGTTTCATTTGTGCTGTTTTACAACACACACCTTCCATTTCATGTGTATATGACAAAGCATTTTTTTTTAAAAACAAAAAAACAAATTTTTGTGTTCACTAAAAGATGAAGAAGCACATTTACAGTGAAGCTGCAGGTTCAATGTGTGAATATACCTGCCAGGCGTCAAAATGCAGTATGTAATGGTCCTTGACAATGTTTTTTTTATAGTTCCAGGCAGAACTTAATTATTTGTAAACAACTATAATTAAATACAGTTAACTATAATAAATATAGAAATAAATAACAATTTGTTTAGAAAAGTACAAGTTCCATGTGTAGATACTAATATATGCATACATACACAGGTATCGGAACTGACCATTTGGTCACATGATTCGTTTGTATCCGGTGCATTGTGGGTGAAGATGTTAAGGCACACATGAGGACAGACAGCGACCGCAGGAACGCGGCACCACAAGTTTTTCTACACCAGGTTGATGGGTGCACACGGTACAGTGTTTTTTGTTATTGAACTTTAATTGAATATGTTTCATTTCTGTACATGCACGTGTGTCGGTGACCCAATGTTTATTCCACTTTTCTTTGTATTACAGTTTTCACGGTGTCTTATCAAGAAATTAAAGTACAACGACATCTGTATGAAGC
>OMKY01180757.1:0-15208 GCA_900302395.1 Bregmaceros cantori
CTACGCACCATCGAGGCTGATGTGTTATTTCCACAAGAACAGAATGGACTGAAAACACTGAAGTCACCTTAACTTAAATAAGAACTCATAGAAATAACATAATGACACTAAGATCTAAGTCAATAGGGCTGTTGCACGGCAGACATTATAGTGGTATCATTGCGAACGGGCAGTGATATTTGCATAACATTGTCCGTTTAAAAGTGACCTATTATTGATTCATCTATGGTAATATCCTATTAATTGCCAGCAGTCTATTGTATTCCCCCTATACAATGGACGTGAAGTGGTAACTGTACGTGTATGTTTACTTCACCATATTTGGCCGTGGCGTCACGTGGAACAGCTCATTTGTAATCAGGGCTTTGAACCGATATTTTTCCCCAAACGTTTCGTTCCGAACAGAAACAGAATTATAACGTTTCCGGTTATGTGTTCCACCAATAAATTGACGTTCCGGAACCGGTTAGAACAAAAAGATATTGTTCCCGGAACGGTTAATTTCGTTCCTGTCAGCTGTTTAAAGCTATGTAATATTTGTTACAGCGAACCCACAGCGACTCGCTACAGAGGCCCGCTGGTAGCGCTCTACACCCGAGGTCTCGTTGCGTGTTGGGGCGAACCCACAACAACACGCTGCAGAGAGTCCTGCAACGATTCCTACTTCACTGCTGCATCGTAGATTTTATAAATACTCTTGTTTTATTTCTGAAGTTATCCCAAAGTGCACTTCTTTGAGGAACGAAATAAAAACGTTATTAACCGGTTACCATTATTTTAAATAAGTGTTCCTGTTCCGGAACATAAAAAATAATAACGTTTCCGGTTTCGTTTCTGTTCCCTGGAAAATACTAAAAGTTCCCGGTTTTCGTTTTCGTTCCTTGAACCGGTTCAAAGCCCTGCTGAATATACAATTTAAAAGTGCTGATGACACCTCTATGGATCCACTTGAAGTGGATCCGAATACATTTTGAAGCGACCGCTGTAGAGGTGCTCTACGGCGGTCGGTAAACCGCTTATACAGCGAAAGTGTCTGATCGGATTGAACCAAGCCGGGATGTGCGTGGGCGATTGGCCGCTGTGCATCCTCTGCCAGCGGATAGCGGGAGGTGGGACCTTCGGTTGGATGTCTCCACTGATTGGAGCCGCTCGTACTAGTAGTCACCGTGGCCGGGAGCATTGCCAAGTCTCCCACAACAGGCAACTTGTGTGCTTGCATGTGCGTGTGTACGGACATTGCACGCCAAAGAGAGATCGCAGGAAATTCATGAAGTTGGAGTTTAATGGCTATTAATATGTGTTTGTAAAAAAAACCCACTGTTATATCCAACCCAAGAGCACACGTCTACACAGTTTGACGGTCACAGAGCAACTGGGATTTGCGATAGAGGGCGCTACCATGCGGTTATGGTTTCTGCCGAAAGACAGGTGTTAATGCTAGAAACGATCTTTTCACACCTGCCTGTTCGTGTCTTTGCTTTTACATCTATGCAGCTACCATGATGTGCGACTCAAAATTTCCATAGTCTCTTCTCCAATCATCATTGTTGGAGAAGGGCCAGTTGATCGGTGATTAAAAACACTACGACGAGTTACAACCATCTCGAGTCGCTATATACTCTCGTACGAATTCCATTCTGTTTATGAGATCAGCTGGTCGGCCCAATTGCACGGAGTTGCATATGCGGTCTGTATAGATTTAAATTATTATTGTGAGTCTCCATTCATACTCACGCTACTCTGCCAGTATCTCCTGCGTTTTGTGAAAGTTTAACAACACTATCCTTGGGCTTAATGCCTAGTAGGTATTGTATCCAGTTCCACCATACATCCATATTGCATGTGCTATGGTAGTTTTACCAACTGCCACCAGGAACCGTAACAAAAATATGATCACAATCTTCAAATACAACACCCTCACCAGTCTGTAGGCTGTTTCATGACCAATCAAAATATATTACATATGTATTATATATATATGCACTCTGACCATGTAAAAGTGGTCGGAACATGGATCTGATTGGTAAGTGTTTTATGTATACAGGTGAAGCGGATTATTTTTGATCCACCTAAATTTAATCAGATCCAAAAAAACATTCCATGTAAACAGGGCTATTGATGACGACAGTAAGTAAGTTTTGTTCTTTACAACGAATGGTCACACGTCCAGGTGCTAACGTGAGGTGGCAGTCGCTGGAACAAAGGGGGGCGAGGAGCCGAAAATCATTTGGCCTTGAAGCGCCGTTGAGATGCACGCTGCGTGTGTCAAAGCCCACGGAGCACGGAGGATCAGGCCGAGCCGTACCCGGGTCGAGATTGGAGTTGATTTTATGGTGACAGCCTGTGCTTCTGTCTCCAAGTCCTGGAGTGATTGGAGGACGGGCGCCTCGTTCAGACTGGTGCTGAGAGCGTCACAGCTTCAGCGGCTCCAGGGGAATGCGCAGGCTCTTAAAAGGCATTGTGGTTGTCATCTGGTTATAAGTCAACAGACTGTTTCACAGTGTGACTCCTCTGGAACTTCTTTGTACGTCATATAACCAGAGATGGCAAAAGTACCGGGATTTCTTATGTTGAGTAAAAGTAAAATTTACATGCGTAAAAAAACAACTTGAGTAAGACTACAAATGTCTGCTCGATTAAAGTAAAAAGTTCACGCTCAGAAATGTACTTAAAAAGTATTTTTGAAAGTTTAAGTACATGCTATGAAATGTACTCAAAAGTATTTTTGAATGTATAAAGTACAAAGTACAAAACCTAAATTTGCCTTAACACTTTACAGGCTTTTTTTTGAAGGGCACACCCAGAGACTAAATGAAAACAATTAACTGCTACTGTACTCAGTGCGTTGAAATCTTTTTTTAGTTTCCATTACCGCTCCTTGTAAAATTCCGTAAAATTCTGCTCTTTTTGGTTTTTGTTCCTTGAACCGGATCGGAGCCCTGATAGCACTTACAGTGAAGTATACATATACGTATGGTTAAGTGGTGTACCGTACCATTTGAGATCCGTCGGATGGCTCCGGCTGGATCGAATCGAGAGCTTTTATATGCAATGTAGCTGTGCTAGATTTTATTATTAGAAATGTTTCCATTCCCGCACGCGGGTTCCTAATTCAAAGTACACAAAATCCACTACAGCCCGACTCCGCCCACCCCCATGCGGGGGCCGTTGCAGGATCGAATCCCAGACGCGCGAGAGAGTGTGCGATCCCTCTGCTCTGCAGAGCAGAGCAGTGGGCGGCCGGAGCACGCCCACAAGGAAGTGATATAGCTACGGCGTCACCATAACAACAGGACGCCAACTCCATGAAGAAGGCTGCAGCACCGCAGCCGAAACTGTCGAGGTATTTAAAACCTTTATCTGTCTTGAATAAGAAACTAATATAATTTTATGTAAACATGTCAGACAGTACGAACATAATTAATAAATTACCTATGCCGTTAGATTGCTTTATATTCCTACTAGGAGGGAAAAATTTGGACACTTGACACACAAAAGGGTCGCCATGCCATGTTGACATCTTTTGACTCTACCATAAAACCCGTTTTAGATTGATGATACTCTAAAATGGTTACCATAGCTACCATACCTGTGTGAACGGTGATATTCAATGCTACAGCTCGTTATTATGAGGTTAGAAGGGAGAGACCACAACACACGTCGCACGGTGGAGGGAGACTTGCCCCGTTTAGCACTTGCGCAAAATTATACAAAATTAGCTCAATAATGTGGGTAATCTTTAGGAAAAAAAACATCTTTGTGACATCAAAGTTCAGTGAAAAACACATCCTATGATCCCATTAGTTTGATTATAGCCAAAATGCAGCTGAAATTAAATGGAAAAACGCGCAGGGACCTAACTAGTGTGACATGTAAACACCATCAAAGAACTGTTACAAACTTGTAAATTATCAACCATTTCAACTGTGTTGGTATGACGCTGACACATGTAATGGGATATTATATTAAACCCAGCTATACATACACACAAAGACAGCTATATAGCGCACATAAAAGTATCGCCCATGCATGGATCGTAAATGTATTCAAATTCCAGTTCATTTAAACTTCACTCACTTCACTCCAACCGGGCTCCCTCCATGCCTGCAAATGTCAATTAAGCGAACGCTTCAGGTGACTTGAGGAAGCAAAGTCAACAGAAGTGATGTCTCGACGTCTTTATTTACATTCCTGAGACGCTAAAATGCGTACATTAGGGCCTGGAGAGGGAGATTTATCGCCCGCCGCCAACGCCTCCTTCATCACGGCCGGCTCTGTCGTAAGTCTTCCTCCGATCGGGCCCGCGCCGTGATAGAACTGTTGCGTGTTCGTAGGTAATCCCGCCAATCCGTCGCCCCACTAGCACAGTCTCGCAGACTAATGGCACCAGTAATTGCTGGAAATAGGTCACCTGGGGATGGTACGCGTGTTCTCCGGAGGGCATCGTGGTGGGCGTGGGTATTATTTCCAACGATGATAAGCTATGAATGGTCAGTAATAATAAGGCAGTGGCCTAAATGCACCCATTCCTCCTACTTGACGCCGAGGTTACTAAGAATGATGGGTTTACATAGACCGGCTGATGGCGGACAGTGGACACGCCTCCGTAGTCCATATCATTTAACCCCCAACCCTCCCACCTCCAACTACGTTTCTCCTAAAAGCAGAGTTTATACTTGTTGAGGGCTGTTTCCCGGTGATACAGGCAGACATTTTGGTGGTAGCACACAGGGCTTGTAAATTAAATCATTTTTAAAACGTTCCGTTCCGAACGGGGTTTCGTTCTCTGAACCGTTCCGCCACCAAAATATTGGTCCTTGGTCCTGTATTAACGCCATTACATTCACTTCCTCATCTGTTCACAAGATGGAGCCCCAGATGCATGGGGCTTGATGACTGTCTCCCAGACATACGATATGCTAAAATATATAGAGAACGGAAAAAAATGGTTTTGTTGATTTACGTTTCTGAATGTTACGTTTCTGTTCCGGAACATTTTAAGAAATCTTTTTTCAGTTCCATTTCCACTCCTTATAAAATTCCGTAAAATTCCGCTCTTTTCGGTTTTCGATTTCGTTCCTTGAATCAGTTCGGAGCCCTGGTAGCACGTAGAGTGAAGTATACATATACGTACGGTTAAGTGGTATACCTTACCATTTCACGTCCGTTGCATAGGGGTAAATACCACGACGTAGTTATGCTGCCACCTGCTGGCGATTGATAGCATATTACCATGGATAAATCAATAACAGAAGACAAATATCGCTCTCTGCCTGATCGTCTGATCGTAATACCACCAAAATGTCTGCCACTGCCAGGCCGTGAAGTCACTGTGCATCAACCCTATCGATTCCAACTTACTTGAAAACTGTATGTATTTAAAGGAAAAAGCCAACCAGTGTTGTGTGTGGCGCTTTGCTGCCACTACCTGGGATTTGCGATAGAGAGCGTAAGGCCCTAGGCACCGATCGCAGGACAGGAAGCTATGAGTAAGAGCTAATGCTAACCAATAGCACCTGGTAGCTTCCCTATTTATTCAGTATCACCTTTGTCTAATCTAATGGTTAATTACTCTGCCTCTCAACCATGCGGTTATGGTTTCTGCCGACTGACAGGTGTTAATGCTAAAAACGATCTTCTCACGCCTGCCTGTTCGTGCGTTTGCGTTTGAGATCAGCTGGTCGGCCCCGATCGCACTGAGTTGCATATGCGGTCTGTCTGCAGAGCTAAATTATTATTATGAGTCTCCATTCGTACTCACGTTATTCTGCCAGTATCTCTGGCGTTTTGTGAGAGTTAAACTACACTCTCCTTGGGCTTAATGCCTAGTGGGCATTCTATCCAGTTCCACCAAGCATGCACCTTTAACATGCATCCATACATCCACACTTCCATATTGCATGTAGTTGTAAACAACTACCAGCAGGACCCGTAACAAAAACATGACATCCTTCAGTATCGCGGGTGGTGCAACAAAGCCGCATGTGATAAACTGATACTTATTGGAAGCTCTCTCAGCAGACTCCCAGACAACAATGAAGCAGATATGCGGCCCCATGCAAACGTCCTGTTGTTTTCTGTGCAGCTTGCATCAATCGATGTTCACGCGCGGGCGCTGAGTGATGGCTGCAGCCAGGCTCCTGGCTCCGCCATCCCTCATCTCTGGCCGCTGCCATGGTCTGGGAGTGGGCCGGGCGTGGTGGTGGTGGTGGAGGTTGAGGGGCGGTGTGGATGCCTGTAGGGCGCTGGGTTCTGCTGCTGTCGGGGGCTGAGCGGATGAGAGAAGGTAATAGCGAAAAGTCTCGGAGTTAATGAAAAACTGACACGACGTGTGTGTATGTGTGTGTGTCACATGTTTTGTGTTGTATGAGAAATATGGGTCATCATGCGATCCTGAAGTTTACTTTTCAAAACTAATGTATTTTCCCTTTTTTTTTTTTCAAATATTCTAGTACTCTCAATTGGGGAATTATGTACTCATTCACACATCAGCAAAGCAATTTGGGGTTCTGAAATATAGTGCACTATATTTTAGTGCAATGGCACAATTTGCTATGCAGTAAATGCTTATGTTTGATAATTGACTTTAATGGAGGCTTGCCCCATGGCATAGCGGTTAAAGATGCTGCTCCAAGGCAGCCCCATTCAAAGACAGCACCGTGAGATCACTTCCACTCTCGGTCATATACTGCACGTCCGCTAATGCTGAAAAGATAACTTTTTAAAAAAGACGTTACAGCTATTGAGGTGCATTATTCATTTTTTGGGAGAAATAGTAAAACAAAAATAAGTAGAAGCACTCAGAGATTATTATCCTACCAGCGCTGTAGTGGTACAAAAATTAGTACATAAAATAGTCGAAGACATTGCAAAATAAATGATATTATATTATAAATAAATATTGTAAAAATAAATGAAACTCGTCTATAGTGCCACCTGCCGTGTGTGCGGCCAACCTAGGACTGAAGACCTGGTTGGAGCCAGGATGCAGTACAGGTGGGAGGACGTGAGGATGAAGTGTGTGAGTTTAACAGGGAGGATGGGTGTAAAATGACACCAGGGGGTGCTGTGGGATGAACTTCACACACACAACGCATGATAGGTTACATTCAGCAGTGAGAGTTCCCAGAATGCAACAGGAGCAACAGGGGATGGGATAGGAGATGCAGTACCATGACTGTCCAGACATCGCATAACAGGGGACTTTATAAGCTGTTATATGTTATTGCTGTTGGATCCATCACCGTGTATTGAGAAATCTGAATATGACCGTTCCACATCCGTTACATAGGCCACAGCAACCAGACTATGTATGGGGCCCCCCCACATTAAGTTTTCATTCACTGTTATATCTCATAACGTATGGAACTCACGCAAAATGTGTGAGCTTCGTGATGGTGTGTAATGAGCTGAGGCAAATGGAACAACAAATCACATCTGTCGTAATCAGCGATAATTGTCTTCCATTTGCCAGGAGCAGTAAAATCGTCCAGATTGCCCCCCACTTAAATTGCATGTTTTTGTGGTGTGCATGAAATTCCAAACGGACCCACCTAGAACTTAACCAACATCACAGCAGGCTATTACCTCTTCTCCAGGTGGTGATTGAACCAGGGACCTCCTGGCTGTGAAACGCGTATGCACAACTGCACGATTAGTCGAGTAATCGATGATTAAACGGCCATGAAATTAAATCAGCAACAAATTCAATAAATTGACAATCGGCAAGATGTTATGATTCCTTGAGCAGAGTAACAGAGGGACGAGCGATCACGTCACTTGTGTTCGATCCCGCTTCCAAACGCATCGCATTGCTTGCGGAGGAGCTCATTATACGTAGTAGGTTCGCATGTCGACCAGCGCGGCTGCGCACACCAGCACGTCCCATTAAGCTACAAGTCGGTGCCTCCAATAATAATGCGGCCACCCCATTGGTCCATACGTGGTCACGCGGTTCTACACGCAGCACTGTGAGGAATCTCGGACGCACCAACTCGAACACAACATTGAAATATTAATTTGACAACTATTTTAGGTCATTTGAATGGAACCTGAATGGATATGTATCGAACACACCCTTGTCCCATACAAGTTGTACCTAAAAGAGGTAGACAGAAAATAAAGTAGATGTTGGGTAATTTGTACACATCTGTAATACACAGTCACTGGAGAAGAGAGTTTGTGAGAGTAATGACCAAAGTTCACTTGTATTTTCTCCTGAGCTGATTGCCAGCGCAATCTCTGAAGAGCACAGGCGAAGTGATTATTCCTCTGAAAACAATAATTTAAACTAACTCTGTGTTCAGGGTGAAAATCAAAACTAACCCTTGCAGGTTGCCTACCTGCAAGGGATTTTGGCGCGGTGGTTCTCTGGGTGCTTAGACAATCCTTATGAAGGGAAGGACGCCCAATCAGTGTGCCGCGCTGCAGATGACGATTAATGGCAGGCAGGTGCGTGTGTGCGGACGACCGCACGGTGGCAGAGTGGTTATATGTACGCCCCCAGACCATAGGTCGAGCAGTGTTCCTGTTCCCCTGGCTTTTCTGCAATGTCTCCCCCCGACATTTTGTCAAAGGGAAGTTATGTAAAAGTTGCAGCCCCATGAGCCGCGCCATCAAAGATCACATGACCACTTCCCAGCGCTGCTGTTACAAGTCAGTGGGGACAGCTGGGCGATCGACACGCATCGTGGCGCAGCGGACCGCCCATCTACCTCCCAGCCGGAAGGATTGTCCGCGGAGCCTCCAGCGCCGCCAGCTGCCCCGCGTCAACAATCAGCAGTCCGCCCCTATTTAAAGCTTCGTCCGACCCCGGAGAGATACGAAACCTACAAAACCTCAGTCCAGGTCAGTCTACCAGACTGAGCATGTCATGTCTCAAACCTATACTTTGACGAAGTCTCGCTAGATATCCGTTGTGTAGTTAAACGCGTATTGCTTCAATTCAATAAGTTGACGAGACCTCACTGGATACCTGGCAATCTCTCCTGTGCTCACCTGGCTCCAATCTTTCCTGACTGCAGAGTGACCCCCAGGAGCCTCCACCCGTACCTGGTCCAGCCCCGGTGGACACTGATCATGAGATGAGTACTGTTTCTGATGACAAAGCCATCGATGAACTTTAGATAGAGTCTGGCTGCCTCCCGCTGACCTCTAAAGGGTCGATCTTAATTAATATAAAAAGACACATTTTGAGTTTTAAATAAATGGTTGTTAAACCCTCCTTTCTGCCTCCTCTCTGGGTAACTAAATTGTGTGTACTTGACCCGTGACAAATGCACTGGGGTGAAGGTAATGAAGACTACACTCTTCATTGTCAAGTAAATCAATACATGACAATTTTCAGCACTCTGCATTCCCTTGACACGGTACTGCAGAGACTCAGGCGCGCGTAATCCACAGCATTTTGTTATCAATGCTCCTAACCAGATTATTGTGGGCCCGTCGCGTAAGTCGCATTGAAAAGGACTCTTAGAGAGGCTTAATACTCCCCGCCGCCGTCACCCTCACCTCCGCCTCCCCACCTCTTCTCCCCCGTTTAGTTTTTTTGATGAGACAGGCCTGATAAATACGTTTGGATACGCGGCGCCACGGTCCATCCTCCCCATCTCTGGTTATTAATTATCTTTTGAGGCTTGACGCGCGTGTTCTTAAAAGATCTCCTCAACCTCCACGTCGGCAATCTTGGGAACATCCATCAAGCAGGGGGAGCATCGCCGGCTTGACGGAGACAGGCCGCGATAATGGCGGCGTAGAGAGTTAGAGAGAGAGAGACGGGTATGAGAGAGAGAGGGGGAGAGAGAGGGAGTGAGAGAGAAAGAGGGAGAGAGGAAGTGAGAGAGAGCGCATACTTGAGACAGGGGTTGTACGGAGGTACAGGGGGGGTTGGGGCATAAGGAGCCGCTGAGTAAATCACCTTCAGAACCTGGATTGCTGCTATCAGGCAAATGGGCAGAAAATGGCAGCTAATGGCACGCCCGTGTGCCGGTGCACCATCGACGAGAGGCACGCAGCCACCAGTCGTCCGTCATATCCCTCCTCCCACCCCTCCGGAGACTGACGGCGGGACGAAGCGAGATAGCTGCCGTGCACTAGCCTAGTAAGCCAAAAGCAACAAATCGTTCATGCATTGCTAGCCATTCATGGTCGTTGGGTGTGGACCAAGCAGAGACCCAATGGATGTTAGAGCCCCGTGATGGCGGAGATTTGTGCGAGGTGAGACATGGGTGGAGTTTGAGGAGTTTTTGCAAGGTGAGGCGTGGGTGGAATGCTCCTCCTACTCCCCTGCCATTTGTCACGCCTACTGCGCTGTGATTTGATACACAGTTAATTTTGCAGCGTTAAATCAACACTTAAAGAGTTAAATTTAACACTGTGTTTTTGGTCCTTATCAGATTTGGTGTTAAATTAACTCTTCCATTGTGTTGAACTCCTTAAAATTAACTTGAAATTGAGTAAAAAATTAACACTGTCTAACACTGTACAGCACTGCCGGCTTGTCCATGAAGGGACGGGCGTCTACATCTGAGCGAACGAGGGCCTGCGACACGGCGAGTCGGCAGCGCTGCTGCAACCCAAACCCCTGCGGTCCGAGCTGAACATAGGTCCACGCCAAGGGTCGGGTGCCGCATGAGTCGTGATACAATGAAAATGGCGGTCTTTAACGTTTGAGAGAGGACGAGGTAGCTGGGCTTTGTAGAGTCTAATTGACACAGCGCCTTGTAATTCTGCAAATTAACACCAACACTAGTTGGTTCGGAGCCCTGGTTACCGTGTAGTACCAGGTGAGGGAGGAGGAGGACGAGACGGCGAGGAGGAGAGAGAGCGAGAGAGAAGTGGGGATGGCGGGTCTCTAAGTGACGCCTGGGCAAGTCGATGTGTGCTCAAGCGTCCTTGACCGAGACACTGAACCTCAGAAATGGCTTTTGGAGAGGCCAGGCCGTGCAGTACTGTGGCAGTAATGGGGCATTGATCTGTCAGCGAGGGGGTGGGGGTTGGGGGGGTCAACGAGTGTGAGGTCTTACCGTGGACTGTTCGTAATGTTTAATATTCAAATATTCATACATTAAAGTGTGCACTATTAAAGTATGCACTATTAAAGTATGCAATATTAAAGCATGTACTATTTAAGTGTACACTATCTATTTTAGTATGCACTATTATAGTATGCACTATTAAAGTATACACTATCCATTTTGGCATGCACTATTTAAGTATGCACTATTAAAGTTTAGACTATCCATTGTAAGATGCACTATTAAAGTATGCACTATCCATTTTAATATGCACTATTAAAGTATGAATAATTAAAGTACACACTATCCATTTTAGCATGCATTCTTAAAGGATGCATAATTAAAAGTATGCACTATATTAAAGTCTACGAATCCAGTGGTAAGCCCAGATGCAAAGTCCTCATACGACATCCAGCTCAGAAAGCTGAGGGTGACCGGGAATGCCGGTATCTGAATTATTAATACACCGGATCAAAATTCCTGTAATTGCAAATAGCATTTTCTGTGAACCCTCTCAAGGTGACTTTGTTGCCATTTTGGCGCTGCAGTAGGTGTGGATTATGGAGGAGTAGCAGCACAGGGCTGAGCGGCCTAGTAACACCCTACACTTACTCGGAAAAAGCCCATTGATGGCGTGTTATCGCGTCTTTGGCGTTTATTGCAAAACTGAAAATACATACATTTGTCCGTCAGGTGGCGCCAGGACTCCGAACCGGGTCAAGGAAATCGAAAACGAACAGAATTTTATGGGGAACGGAAACGGAAACGAAAAGAGATTTCTTTAACTGTTCCGGAACAGAAACGGAACATTATGAAATCCACAAAACCGGTTAAAAACGTTTTTGGTTTTTTTTCGTTCTCTTTACATTTGAACATTTCTTATGTCTAGGAGAACATTTCCGGCTGTGCATCCATCCAACTTTCACTGTCAGTCATCAAGTCCATTGCATCTGGGGCTCCATCTTGTGGACAGATGTGGAAGTGAATGTAATGGCGTTTTAAACCCAGGTTTCACGTTAATACAGTTGCACTGAAGTTTGGAAGTCCAACAAATATATTTAATATTAACTATATCTAAACTTATTATTGCACAATATAAGGAACTTTAAGAACGAATGCATTTTTTGCGTTCCGAACCGGTTCAGGACCGATTTTTTGGTTCTGGAACAGTTCCGAGAACAAAAACGTTAAACATAGGCCTGCCTGAACCGTTCCGAACGGAACGTTTTAAAAAATAATTTTCTCAAGCCCTGGGTGGCGCCACAGGACACTGTTGACTTCTGATGATCAAGGAAAGTCTGAAGTTTCGTTTGGTATGTGTTTTATTGACAAAGACAGAGAACTTAATTTTTCCACGGGTCTTGAACAAACACTTGTTGAAAAAAACCCTGG
This sequence comes from Bregmaceros cantori, assembly GCA_900302395.1. Classification (NCBI taxonomy): domain Eukaryota; kingdom Metazoa; phylum Chordata; class Actinopteri; order Gadiformes; family Bregmacerotidae; genus Bregmaceros; species Bregmaceros cantori. The sequence continues at coordinate 12,408 of OMKY01180757.1, forward strand.
CACCAATACGATGGCTGCATTCAAACGCAAGTTCAATAAAAAATTAGTAAATGGAACGGGTTGCGCAGATTATTACCCGGGTCGGGCTGGTTCCATTGGAGCAGGCAATGATTTTGGTCACGTTGGTTTGTCCCCTAGATAACTGAAAATGTTGAGCTGGGATCTGGATGGAATTTTGCTGAGTTGTTGACAGGGCTTGAAAACTAAATTATTTTTAAAATTTTCCATGCCGAACGTTTCAGGCAGGCCTATGTTTAATGTTTTTGTTGTCTGGTCCGTTCCACCGCCAAAATATCGGTCCTGAACCGGTTTGGAACACAAACATTCTGTTCATTCTTAAAGTTCCTTATATTTTGCAATGTTAAGTTTAGATATAGTTTATACAGAATATATTTGGTGTACTTCAGTGGCAAATATATTAACGTGAAAAGTGTTTAAAACACCATTATATTCACTTCCCTGTCTGTCCACAAGATGGAGCCCCAGATGCATGGGGTTTGTCGAATGACTGTGAAAGTGGACAGAAATATTCTCCCAGACATAGGACATGTTAAAATATATAGAGAACTGAAAATAAAAACGTTTTCAACCGGTTTTGTGGATTTCATAATGTTCCGTTTCTGTTCTGGAACAGTTGGAGAAATATTTTTTCGTTTCCGTTTCCGCTCCTAGTAAAATTCTGTTCGTTTTCGGTTTTCGTTTTCGCTCCTTGAACCGGTTGGGAGCCCTGATTGTTGGAAATGACGAAAGAAAGAAATGATCAAATGTTGGTGCATTCCTGTAGCCTATTAGTAACATAATATAATTATAATCATAATAATTGTTTTCTTCAAGCGCTACAAGGAAGACAGCGGCCCGCACTCCTCGGTGTGTGACATCAGGGATTATGCGCATGCGCAGTGAACAACCCAAAACTAACCCGCTAACGACAACTACCGACTGCATTCCGGCTCCATTCTCTGCCCAGCGCAAAGCACTGCCGGTTGCCAGGTCACATTGCAACAACGTGTGTGTGCGTGCGTGTGTGAGTTCATCCTGCAATAGTATCATTAACACTGCTGTCGTTGTTGAATGAACAAATTAATTAAAAAAAAATACTCCATGAACACTTGCATTGATAATGGGTTGCCACAGATACTGCTAGCACTAACAATAGTATGTTTTTGTACCACTACGGTGCAGGTTTGCAATCTCTGAGTGCATCTATAGTTGAATCATGCATTTGTGGGACATAGATCCGCACTATGTCTGCGTCACAAATATGTCTGCGTCACAGCGACATAACGGCACCAGTTGTTCCGGTAAGAACTTTAGGCTGAATATGACTTCCGGTGTTGTTAGCCGCCCTGTTCTGACATATTGTTGAACTTGTCTATTTAACGGGACAGCACACACCTATAGACGAGTTCGGGGGGGAATTTAGCTTTGGCTTTTTTTTCCAACATGTCTATTCGGTGGGAACACACACCTACAGGGTTATTTAAAATGGATGGTGGTAACTTGGTAACGTGCTATTCCACACCCAAATTCTCCCTGTGACCCACAAATGCATGATTTAATAATCAGTGCAACTCGTTCCATTTTCACATTCCTTTTGGAAATACTAGAAGAAGCAGCCAGCCTATTGGTCCAGAAGAACATGTGGCCACTCGGTGAGTAACTTTAAGTCGGATTTTGACTCTATTTCATCAATATTTATAGAAAATTATGAACGGAGGGGGTGGGTTGATGTGTAACTGGTCACAGACCGACACCTATTGGTCGGATTTTGAACTGCCGTGCGTTTTGTGTGTTTCGTGTGCTCGGACCTCGGTCCAGTACCAGCGTTGACATAGGCACCAGAAGTGACCTTAAGAACGGCGGGACAAAATGACTCCCACCAGTGTTTTGCACGTAAACCCGTCTATTGCATCATTCGATTGTGGTAACTTGCGCTGTGCTATTCCACACCCTTAATGTTCTAGTGCGGTTTTATGCCTCACAAACACATGAATCAAAAATCTTTGCAATTCCTTCCATTTACTCATTTTCATCCGACTTACTAGTCAATGCAGCCATTCCATTGGTCCAGAACAACATGGGACCACACCAGTGGCGGATGCTGGACTTTTAAGGAGGGGAAGCCCAATTTCACGTCCTGCATCATAAAACGTGTCTATATATATACACCCTCCGTTCGTTTTCCAGAAAATGGTCTGTGACCCTGTCGCACCAGCTTGGTGTCTTTTCCAAGGACTTGACCAGTGTCCGTTCAATGGCCAGCAGAGCTAGGCTCTACAATCATTGGCAGACAGCTCCAATCATTGCCATTAAAGACAATAGTTTGTACAACTGAGGCTGTCCAACTCCATGTCTTTCAGGAACAGCAAGAAATGACACAGCTTTCCCCTGTTGCCCTGCAAGTCCTAGTTTGAATATAGGACTTGAGGTTCAGACCTCAGTCTCCCTGAATCAAAGTACTGACCATAACTTTTCAGTGCACTCTGAAATGCCACCTCTGGGAACACTTGCCTCGACTCATCAATTTCAAAGTGTGTGTGTGAAGAAGCAAGTAAAAAATAACTAACTAAGTTAGATTTTTTTTTTAACCATTACTTTACCCAAAGAAATAATCAGACTAAAGTTACTACTAAACAACCTGCCTTCATTTTCATCAGTAAAAGTAAAACGTGTTTTGGCATTATGCAGCTTGTCGTGACATTTATGAAAATTAACTAAAAATAACTAAGTTAAAAGGAACGGGTTAAAACTAACAGCCGTAGAAATAAAAAAATAACCACTGCAAACTAACTTGGTTCTGG
>OMKY01180762.1:0-17297 GCA_900302395.1 Bregmaceros cantori
GGGTTCACACTGCGCCTTCCACCTTTCTCTTAGGCACTGCCCGACCAGCTCCTGGTATTCGTTGGCCTCCTGAATGCGATCCTCCCAGGGAACTGTCAACTCTAGGAGAAGCACTTGCAACTGAGGACAGCACAATGTCTGGGCTTGCTTTTTTTTTAAACAAAACTTCAGTTGCTCCCAGTCCCCTGCTGAGGGGAAGGAGGAGAAGACCAGCAGCTGCTTTGGGCTGAGACAGTAGCTGCTCTCCAGCCCTGACAAAGGTGAGTATTTGTATTAATATGTATATCTCAATTCTGTATCTCAAAACTTAACTCTGTGTCAATTTTGTATCTTAACGCTGCATCCGAACATTGTATCTTAACACTGTATCTCAACTTTGTATGTCAACTATGCATTTCCCTAGTTTTGCTTCCCTGAGGAAGAGACCAATCAAACGTTTTCGATAAATCTTTTCTGCTTCAGTCTTGGCTTTTTATATTCCTTTTTGTAGGGAGGCTCCGCCACCGTCTTGTGGGGTGTGTAGAACCTTTCTTGAGTCTGTTGTGGCACATGAATTTCGAGATCGTCACTTTGTTGTGTTGCCTGAGTTTTCCCTGAAGTTCAAGGTAGAGACCTGATTTTCCCGTCCCGCTCCCGCAGTGTTCAGTCCCGCGTCCCGCAAAAAATTGTAATGTTAGTCGCGCTCCCGCCCGCAACTAAAATAATTTGTCCGGCGCCCGCAAATCCCGCAGGATTCCGAGTTCTGAGTCGGAACGAGGTCGGCTTTGGGCAATAGGCGAACGTCGGAACTTCCATTAATACACCACTATTTAGACCAGCATTTACTTTTGAAGTATGGTATACTTTTCCACTAGATGAGCTCTTGAGTCATGATCGGGAGAGCAGAGCCGAATACGGAAGAGCCGAACGGAATCTGATTTTTTCCCCCACAACTTTATTTAAAATGTAAACAAGCGACACGATCAGGAATGGTAGGCGTTAGATCGGAACTTTCCAATTTTTGCACGTTGAATACACCACTCTTTATACCAGCATGTACTTCTGAAGTATTGTATATTTTTTCAGTAGATGAGCTCTGCTTAGTCTCCTCTTCAGTCATGATCGGGAGAGCAGAGCCGAACACGGAAGAGCAGAACGGATTTTTTTTTTTTTCGCAACGAGCGGCGCGACCGGAAATGGTGTTAGATCGGAATCGGATACAAACGCTATAAGTATCCGATCCAAATAGGTCGAAGAGAAGCCGCATGCCGGCGGAGCCTCGCAAGCTAAAATGTTTTTAGCTTGCGGGACTGCGGCTCAATTCCGCTCCCGCCCGCACTCCTCTCGCTGAGTCCCGCCCGCCCCCGCAATGAGCTTTCAATTTTTGTCCCGCGGGAGTGCAGGGCTCTACTCTGAAACCTCCATTTCAGATTTTTGTAGAATGTTATCAAAATATATACTTTTTTAATATTGCAAATTGTGCCCCTTTTGGGAATGGAGAACAGAGACTGTGTTGTCTAGAAAAACAATAAAAACTAATTTTAAAAAATTAGAACCAAAATAATGAGATTTCGTTTGCCCTAGATGGGGCGTTAATGGTGGCCCTCACCTTTGGGATAGTCCTCGAGGAGGAGGTTGAAGTGGCCGAGCTGACAGAAGATATCTGGATCCACCTTTCCCTCGGCTTTCAGAATTAGGGAGTCGTAGCAGCGCACCGCCTGCAGACAAGATCCACCATGACTACAGCGACACATGGAGTTTGGAATACACGAGTTTGGGGGTACTTCCAGTCTCTGAACGTCACTTCCGGTGTCATTTACTTTCCGCGTATTTGGCTATTTTTCAGCATGTTGTTGAGAGCACACACCTACAGGGTTATTTAAAAAGGATGGTGCTAACTTGCGGTGTGCTATTCCACACCCAAATGTTATCGTGCGGATCTGTGAGCCACAAACGCATGATTTAATAATCAGTTCAACCCATTCCATCGTCTCATTCCTTTTGGAACGACTAGTAGAAGCAGCCAGCCTATTGGTCCAGAAGAACATGTGAGCACTAAGTGAGTAACTTCAAGTAGGATTTTGACTGTATTTCAATATTTATACAAAAAGGTCAACAAGGAGAGTGATGTGTAACTGGTCACAGACCGACATCTAGTGGTCGGATTTTGAACTGAAGCGAATTTGTGTGTTTTTGTGTCCACGTACCGTGGCCTTCTACCAGACTTTATATACCTACATATAGGCACCGGAAGTGACCTGCAAAATGACTTCCCCCAGTGATTTGCACGTAAACTCGTCTATAGAGGTGGACGAGATCCCAGAAAACACCAAAGAAATTTAGCCATATTTTCCCCGAGCATGGTTTTTGGTCTCCACCGCTCAGCCTCCCAGCGTGACGTCATCCTATTGCTTTCATCCTAGGCGGGTAGAAGCCTCCGACCGTGCGGTGCCATTGCTGAAACTGAAAGTAACCATATATCCGGAGACAAGGAGAGGTAGAGAAAGCTCTACGGTAAATGAGAGAGAGACCCCCAAGCGCGACTTCTTCCGGTGGTACTGTCCGCTAGGGGCGCCAACGACAGAGTCAGAAAGAATGGGATACTATGGGAGTTGAAATAAAAAATATTAACGCCAAATCTGACGCGTTTGTGAAATTATGATCCCCCCTCACACAATGAACCGTTAATTATCCCGACAATATACTCTAAAACATCAATTAGAAACAATATTTAAATAGGTCGAAACAGGTTGCTAGGATTGGAATATTTGTATTGGAATTCCCATAGGGCTCGGTTTTCTGAAACTAGGCTCCACCCATGCCAACCCGGAAGTAGACACAGACATCAAAACGAACGCGGTGTCCATTTTTATATACAGTCTATGGTCTGTGTGCAATGTCCAACTATGGACATGAGGAAAAAAGTCTTCGTTAGGTTAAAAAGTAGTGTTGCACAGATACCGTTTTTTGATGCCGATGCCGATACCCGACACCTGGCTCTGCAGTATCGGCCGATACCAACCTATTCCGATACCACTGTTTGAAAAAAGTGCTGTTGGTAGTAACTTCTTCCCAAGGGTTTTAGACAAGATTCCAGCAGTTTCCGGCGTACAGCATTGGAAAAATGGTATCGGTCCGATACTGGGCGCAGGTACTCGCCGATACCACAAAAAAGGTGCCGGTACCGAGTACGTCTCATATCGATATCGGTGCAACACTATTAAAAAGAGCCAAATTTGGGAGGAGTTGTTTCTCCTAATTGTTGCTCGCTGTGAGAATTTAAGAATTTTTTAAAGGAAACTTTTAGTTGCAGCCCTAGCACATGTGGATCAATATATTGTAGAACAAATTCTTAATTAAATCAGCAGTAGTTGCTAGCAATATAAATCAATCAGAAAATTACATCGATAACTGGTAAATGTTTTTGATTATTTAAATCTATTATGGATTAATTATTGACCTCCCTAGATGAAACGTTTTCTTCCATTGGTAGTAAATGATGACATTATTATTAATGTTATTATCATTACAGTCCATATACACAAGCACAGAACAAGCAGCTGGAGACGAAGATCCACATATCTGACCAGTTACAGCAGAGAGCCACATAGGCACACCAACATCACCCAGTCTTCTGATACGCACCAGTTTCAATACAACATAAAACACAGGAACCTGTGTCAACGGCGCTAAAAAGTGCATTTAAATCCAGAATTGGAAAATAAAGTATGAGATTGAGCCCCGGCAGAGAAAAGATAAAACACAACATTGGCGGTTTCTCAATATGGCCGTCTTGGCTACCCGTCAAGGACTCACAAGTACTTCCCTTCGAGATTGAAAAACGTCACCCAAAGTCAAGACGTGCGGCGAAAACTATGGCACTTCCTGCCATCAACCATTACAGTAAACATAAGCGGAAGCAACTTGAAAAGGGAAAAAAAAATTTGCTTAGCAGTAAATGGTTCCTTAGACTTACAGAGGGTTTAATACACTCCAATGACTCACGTTTCCATTATAACATGACGAAGGTTTAAATAAATTATCTGTGATCATAGAAAATGTTACAACATACCACCACAATATATAATGAAAATTATACAGACAATGAACATTTTCAAAAACAGGGCTGGTTCTGTGTTGGTTAGACCACTTCATCCAGATTCTCGTGCCCAGCATGTGTGTTGCAGGTCTGCTTCCCTGCTCTTACCCCACACCAAGAAAAACAAATGGAATTCTTGACAAAGCCAATTCTGCTATACGTGTTTAATAAACGTCGTTCCCAGAGCTCTAGGGCCCCACAGCAACACAATTATAAACACCCAAGTAAACTTGGGTGGAACACAATATGTTATACATTAGCACGGAAGAGTTGGTTCCTCCATGTTAATAGAAAAAAATGGAAATGTAACTAATAAAAGGAGATAGTGAAAAAGGTTTCAGGTTTTAATAATTTAATATAATAAACTGATTTTAAAGGAAAAATAATTTTTAATTAATTACCCATACAGTCTTTTTGCCCTGGCTTAGAGTAAAGAGGCGGGAGTAAATAGCGACCGACTGCGGCAAATCATTATGAATGTATAAAAGTACTTTACTAATAAAAAAATTACTTTTGACTTTTTCTTTTTTTTTTTAAGTTATTTTTTCCGGCGTCAGTGCCGTTTTTCCATCTTTATTGGATAGGATTAGTCGGAAACTGGGTTGATGAGATCGGGGGTAGACATTGCAGACAAGTCAACGAGCGTAGTCGAACTCGCAACATTGTGGACGTTGCGGTAGACTCAGCGGCACTAACATGAATGGGGTCGCGTTAGGTGCGGTGTCCATAACAACTCGGCCAACGCGGACCCCACCTTTGACTTTTTCTGATGATTGTTGAATTTTATAATTATACTTTTCAATAATTATATTTTATAATAATTTTGACTGTGCCGACTCTAGTGTCTGAAATCTTGGCCGTTGCTGTTGAGTGCACTAAAAGTGAGTGCATTACATGTGAGGTAGAGAGTATGAATGAATGAATGAATGAATTTTATTTAAGGACAGACAGTACAGAGCCATTTAACATTTCAGCATAAGATATGCGACATGAGAAGATGGTTGTACAAAACGGGCTTAGCAGAGTTGCTATATTTCACCCGGCTGTCCGTGAGTGGAGTTTGCAAACTCCGGGACAAGTTAAAACAAGTTGAACCAGTTAAAACAAGTTAACAACTCGATTCTAGCTAGGGCTACAGTTAAAAGTATAAATCTAACTGCACTTTAAAATGTACATGTACATCAACCAACGTACTGAACTTCATAATTAATACCTTCTTAACGTTTTTTTTTTTTTGTTTTTTGTTTTTTTTTAGGGGATACGGAGCAATTTTGGACACAGCCAATGACTTGGCTCTTTTTCCCTCCCACACAACCTGTCGCCGCAGACCTCCCTTCCACTCCGAGCATGCGAGACTGGCCCCTTGGCCAGACGAGCCGGCCGTATTGTGCCGAGTCAGCAGCGTTTGCCTCGGAGGCGGCAGCGTGTGTCGAGCGTCAGCGCTGGCACGCTCCGCGAGCCGCGGCCACGTGCCAAGAACAATAAGTCAGTGTTAAAGGACAGCCCTGTCACGAACCCTGCTCGGCTTGGGATGGAATTCCACAGCACAGTGGTTCAGCAGGGAGGCCCATCATGATGAGCAGTGGATTGCATCATCAAAACACTGTTTGGAGGCTTTATTTTAGAGGTTAAATTGGGCTGTGCCATTTTACATTAATACATTTATAAAAATAAGAGATTTTTTTTAATTGCTAAAACCTCAATTACAGGACTTTATTTCAGATCTGCAAAAAGTGGGATTTTTTTTTTTTAATCTGTGATTTCTGTTTCCCTTTCAAATTTTGCAAGCTGTTCCCACATTTCGAATGAAGCAAAGAAAACTTTTGCGAGTGAAATTTAATCAATTTTTTAATATATAGTTTTGAAAATTGTATTACAATAATATCACATCAAAAATGTATAACAGAACCAGCAAAACCAGAGTGACTCGGTGTTGCTGTTCTGAAGTGCTGAATCAGCAAATTAGAACAATCCAAAATCTAATTTCACTATTTTTATATCTTACACAAAGATATAACAAGATAAAATTTGGTTTCAAGGAGATTAATCGTACAGTACAGCCCAAAATTCTAATTTCTATTTTTACTTTTTTTTGCAAACTGCACACATTTCTACCAGATTAGATTTCACCTCAAACTCAAAAGTACATATTGATGAAAAAAGGTACAAGAATAAAGTGGTGGTATCATGCAACACCACAAACCATGAACAGGAAGAAGCATGAATTGTAATCAAAAGCTGGCCCAAGATTTGAGCCAAGAACGGCTTATAGAAACGGAAAAAAAAGGCATGATATGGACTGAAGAAGGAGCATTAAAGCCATTTAGTGTAATCAGGGCTTACTGTAGTTCATGAAAAGCAGCATAGTTTGTTTTTCGATTGCTAATACTAATTAGACAAAGCCAATTTGAGTCCCACCGACGTAGACCAAGAGAAAAAAAAATATGAACATCTATACGAAAATCACTCACCAAGTGTTCTCCGTGAAACCTAGAGAAAGTGTTCAATCAACCGTTCCATGGAGATTTGAAAAAACATACACCAAACATGAAGATACACATCTTCCCCACACCATCTATAGCGCACCATGTGCAGAAACGTCAAGTTTGGGAGCAGCCATGTAGGATATCAATCATCAAATAAAAATGAAACTTTATTTATATAGCACTTATCATGCAGAGCAATTCAAAGTGCTTTACAGCAACATAACAAAGAAAAACAACGAGAATAAAAGGAAGGGAACACTTGACCCCACCCTTCAAACCCATTAAAACAACCATACCCACATACAAATACAAGAACACACACACATACATACATACACAGATGCAAGAATAGATATCCCTCGTACTTTGGGCAGCGTTGGACGAACCCACTTTCATTGATTTAGGAGACAAACTTTTGGTTTAAATTCTGGATAAAGCATATGCCAAATGCCTAGGTAGTGTAATTATTTTAATAGAAGCTAATAAGAGTCAACTTTTACAGTATTTTAGCCAATAGGATACAGACATGAGCACACACAAGGGAAGCAGGCCATGCGGCGACCAATAGGCAGCACAACCACAACTTGACTTCCCAATAAACCAAAATTGGTTCACATGGAAACAAGACATAATAAAACACAAACTTTATATCGCATTGTAACATTAATTTGGGTTTTAAATGTCTACACAAAGTCACTGCACCCGTTCTCAGCACTGGTCAGTAGACACCAGAACACCCTGTAGAACAACAAGAGCTTCGACAAACGGTGACTGTATTGTTCCCACATGCAGGACCACATTTGGACAGACGGCCTTCTCCATTAAGGGGGGACAAACCTTTGGATCTCTATACCAACAAAACTAAAACTAGAGACGGATAGCATTGTTTTAACTGAGGACTGAAATCATGGCTGAAATCAACTCAACGTTGTACACATGCACAACAGTTCTGTCCTAATGCCTTGAAGGATCATGTTTGGGTTGTAAAAAAATTCTGTTTATCGATAATGGTGTATATTTGTATTTCCTTTAGTATTGATTGATTTTATGTTTTAGTTGATGCTAGGTTATATTTGAATTCCTTGTACCTGTATATTTGTCAATAATGTTCCCACTAGTGGGTTCTAACTGGTAGCGCCTCCTGTGGACAGGTGTTGAAAATTAGCACTTGTGCCACAAACACTCATGCAGTGCATCTGGTTTGTCCAATGTGATATCCATAGCAAATAAATAAAAACCTAACCTAACCTAACTTAACCTAACACACGCATGCAAGCACGTTCGTGTTAGCAACATTAGCCAAAAGGGAAGTAAGAGTGGAAAGACAGAGAAAGCAACGGGAAGATAGCTCAGCTGCCTCGCGCATGGATGAGGTCCGAGTCGCACGCACCTCAACAACTTGTGTGATTTATTATGATCCGCAATCAAGCAGAAATCACACACACGGGTCCACGTTGGCCGAGTGGTTATGGACACCCCATTCATGTTAGTGGTGCTGCGTCTACCGCGAGTTCGACTACACTCGTCGACTTGTCTGCAATGTCTACCCCCGATCCTTCAACCCAGTTTCCGACTAATCCTGTCCAATAAAGATGGAAAAACGGCGCCGACGGCGGAAAAAATAACTTGAAAAAAAAAAAGAAAGCGTCAGTGCAGACCAATGAAACCAAAAGTAATCCACGGTACGTTCTCGCTCTGTCTTTCTCCCTCTTTCCCTCCCTTTCTCTCTCCTTTCCTCCTCCCCAACTCCTGTCTTTTTTAGGGAGACGTGGATGGTTTGACCGAGTGAGTTGCAAAGAGCGGGAGGTGTGGGCGGAGAAGGCCGTGTCCTCAACTCCCTGTATAAATTGTGGCTGTAAACGTATAGTGAATTAACGTTAATGGTGCATCTACTTTTAAAGGCCAACTTCAACTTTCCATTGCATCACCAAAATCTCCCTCTAAGCATTAACAATGCCTCGGGGCTTCTTTCACGTTCCAAAAAGGCTGTAACAACCGTCTGCTGCAGTTACAGCAGCAACGCAGTATGCAAATGACAGGTCCTCGCACAACAACAGTTTGCTGGCATCAGATTTCTGATTTCTGATTTCACTTCATGATATCCCCCTTGATTCTAACTTGATTTGAGAATGGAAAAAGCGGTATGTTAGAGCTCTTAGGTTCTGGGCGCACTCCCGAAGTCAAAAAGAATAAATAATAATAACAAATAAAAAACAAAAATGGGAGGATTAGTCGGAAACTGGGTTGAAGAGATCGGGGTTAGACATTGCAGACAAGTCGACGAGCGTAGTCGAACTCGCGACAGTGCGGACGCTGCGGTAGACACAGAGCCACTAACAGGAATGGGTATAAGTATAACCCTTTTTAATTTTATTGCGCAGTACTGCACCATATTAACCAGCAACGCAAAGAAAACAATCTTTAAATCGCAAATAAAATGAATAATGGAATAATACATTAACTGGATTTTGACATCCCTAAAGAGGAAGCAGCGTCTTGATTCTCTTCTCCAACCACAGAACACGGCTCAACATCAAATCAACTTGAAATTGCAAATCAAATATCTGATAGTCTGTGACGACCCAATCCTTGAACTCTGTCAGAGCAGCACAATTATTGATGGGCGTCTGATTACATGTACAACCTATATGACAATCAGGGGGCACCATTGAGCATTTGGACAACATTTTTTATTACAATTCAAATATTGTAATAAAAAATGTAAATGTAATAAAAATACAGTTGAAAGTAAAATATTTTTATTTATCTTCCTTTCACTGTTTCTGACTCTGCGTATATGTCCTTTGTAGGGCACCGCCTTAACAGACTGAGCTACTGCAGTGCTCTGTTCTTCCGGATCATATGCGTGTGCTCACCAGAGTATGCTGTGCCTAACCTAAATTCAATGCCCGTGTACTACTGTGCATGTGCAAATGGCCGATTCTACGCCATAGACTGTATATAAAGTAGACGCAGCGTGCATGACATCATCCCATTGCTTTCATCAGTCGGGTTGAAGCCGATTGTGTGCTGCCATTGTTGAAAGTACCCGTATATCCGGAGACAAGGAGAGATAGAGAGAGCTATACAGTATATGAGGGAGAGACACCTCACACGCGACTTCTTCCGGTGGTACTGTCCGCTAGGGGCGGCAACGACAGAGTCAGAATGAATGGGATCCTGTGGGAATTGAAATAAAAAATATTAACGGCAAATCTGACGCGTTTGTGAAATTATGACCACGCCTCACACAATTAACCGATAATTATCCTGGCAATATACATTCAAAAATCAATTAGGAAAGATCTTTAAATAGGTTAAAACAGGCTGCTAAGATTGGAATATTTATATTGGAATTCCCACAGGCCTCGGATTTAGGAGGCTAGCCTACCCCCATACCAATATGGCTATAGGCACGGACATCCAAACGAACGCGGTGTCCATTTTTATATACAGTCTACCCACATTGAAAACTATCTAAAACTACCTTTTCCTAAAGGGCCTGTGTGTAAAGCGAAGCTGGCTGATTGACAGCACAGCTGAGTGTTACTGCTGTGGATGGGGCAGACTGCCACCATGTCTGGTAATTCACTGGCTCGCTGCATCTGGCAGCTGCTAACATATGCTGCACAAGTGGCGTCTGGTCCCGCAGCAGGCTGGCCGCACAAATGGCCGTTGAAATGCAAAAGAAAGTCAAAAATATGTCTAAGCTTTCAACAAAATAATAAAAATGTAATAACATTTTCAACTTGTTTAAGGTCCCTTCTGGAGTATGCATACTCCACTCACGGATAGCCGGGTGTTTGTACTGTCTGTCCTAAAATAAAATTCATTCATTCATTCAAAATGTATGACGCAATTAAGGATTATTTTGGTAAGCAATTAAGCAGTTAATTTGGTCTTCGAAAAAAAAAAATTATTAACCTGAAGCCTAATACGTATGCAAAATGTTTTTTGCAGATTGTGTATTTTCCAATTTCAGTATTGGAAACGAAGAGCCTACTCTTCTGTGCTAGCTTACAACATTGTTTTAACCTCCCCAGCTTACTTATTGCCTTAATATAAAAACTAAACCTCACTGCAACACAACTGAATGGATGGGAACCATGACACTGGGAATGGAGACCAACATTTAGAAACAATATCGTACCGATTAGACTTAGGACAATATCGTGCATATACAAATGGAAACTATTGCGATCGTCCATAAGTACCGTATTTTCCGGACAAATGAACGCACCACTCTAAAAAAAATTTAAGAAAACATGGAAAAATAGTTATATTAGCCGCACCGGCCTAAAAGCTGCGGCCTTTTATTGAAATAAATATTTATTTAGTTTAGCTACATTCACCCCGGGGTGAGCCGGACATTGATGTCCTGTGCAACGTGAAGCGGCTCCATTCTATCTTTACTCTTCACTGCCAGATCGATGGCCTTCAACTTAAATGCGGCATCATATGAAATCTGAAATGCATCCCATGACATGCCTACCTAAGAGCTATCACCTGTATGTCATGCAGATTTCAGGTTTCAACTTTTTATACAAATCGATCAGCCCTACGACGAATGCATGCCCACGCACACCAATCACGCTCGGAAAAAAAAAAAAAAAAAAAAAAATCAACCATGAAGGGGGTGTCATTGGTGGAGTGGTGAAGGCATGCAATGATTAATCGATGACTAATCATTGCAGCCCTATTGAGCAGAACTTTATAGTTCTATCATCTATACACAGTACGAGTGCATCAGGTCATTCTCTGCAGAGGAGTGTGGATGGTAATCAATTGAGATATTGTGCCTTCTCCTCAATCAGTATCGTATTGGTCCGGGTCGGGCCATAGTTCACATATTTAGAACTCCTTACCTATGGAGAGGGGGCAGGCTGCGAGGCAAGTTCAGGTCAAGTCCCGGACCAGAGATGGCAAAAGTACCCAGATTTCTTACTTGAGTAAAAGTAAAATACTTTAGTGAAAAAACAACTCGAGTAGGACTACAAAGTACCAATCCAAATATCTACTTGAGTAACGTAAAAAGTACAGGAAATGTACTCAAAAAGTATTTTTGAAAGTATAAAGTACAAAGTACAAAACCTAAATTTGCCTTAACACTTTACAGGCTTTTGAGCGGCACACCCAGAGAATAAATGAAAACAACTTATCAACTGCTACTGTACTCAGTGCATTACCGAGTCCCGTGCCCTACTGACTTAGAAAAAAGTAACCAGCCTGTTTTGTGAAAAGTAAGGAGTAGAAGTACTGATATTTATGTTAAAAGTCTACTGAGTAGAAATAAAAAGTACTGACTGAAAAAAGTACTTCCAAAAGTACAGATACTTGAAAATTCTACTTAAGTACAGTACTTAAGTATTTAATACTTCGTTACTTGCCATCTCTGCAGACGACATGTACAATATCGTATGTGGCATCGTCCTTCCCAACAGACATTGGCGAGAAAGATGTGTGCCTAACTGCAACAATTTAAATTCATTTTCATATTTTGTGTCTGTCATGTTATCTTTCAAAATAAATAGTAATATAATGCAATTCCGGGGTTCTTAGCTCCTAATGTCAGAACTTGCACAGTACATGACAAAATGAATACAGCAAAATTAAGCATGGCTCTAGATGACACAACAGTGCTTAGTGAAGCACAGCCCGCGTGCTTGCATAAAAATAATAATGTAGATTGTCCTTGTCCGCCCCCACTAGCTTTTTTCCCTTTCAGCAACAACCTGGATGAACAACAAGACAGGCAGCAACACCACCTACCGAGCACAGCCCAGTCAGCACTGATGGCAAGCACAGTACTTTTAAGCAGACTTGATTCAGTTGAATCAATTCACTCAGTTGGATGCGAGGCAAACTCTTCCATTGAAATAAATGCTCTGTCCATCAAATGTATGGGGGCCAGGTTTCAAATTCATGAATATAATCGGTGACTATTAGAGGTGTAACATTACACCCAATACACTTCAATACCCGCTTTGGTGAATTTTCATGACATGCTATGAGGAAATAAAAAATGTCAACACAAAATTAATAGTACTACTAGTATTGAAAAGATGTTCTGTACGAAAAGAAAAATACATGTCAATCTTCCAATAAAGAATAAATACTGTTTTTAAAGCACTTTAGATGTGAATATAACTTGAATATATGGTTCAGTGCAAGATGGTTGCCTCGTGTGCTATAGTGCTATGACACCGTTGCATTAATGTGTTTCAAGATTTCCCCTGGGGTATCCAGCAAAAGCGACAAGCTTCGCGACTAGAGCCAGAGAGAGTTCAAGAAACTAAGGCCCCACCCAATAACTGTATTTTCCGCACTATAACGGCGCACCGGATTATAAGGCGATACCCCCGACGAGCAGTCTTTCGAAGAAAAAAAAAAAACATATACAAGGCGCACTGGACTAGAAGGCGCACCAAGATAAACTGGACAGATAACCACAAATCACGTTCACAATACCTTACAGTACCATCGATTCATTGATGTTGTACTCTCTCGCTGCTGCTCGATTACCGTGTTCAACTGCGTAATGGATTGACTTTTTAAATTCAGCGTCGTAAGAGTGTCTCTGTGTCCGCGCCTTTTTTCCTTTAGAAAAGTTTACAAACAGTAATACTATAGTGAAGAATAGCATGTATTACTCCGCGGCCTTGCACGCAGTAATACACAAGGTGTCATGCGGCCCCTACTCACACATTGCAATGGAGCGCCGCCGCTCGCGGAAGCGGCGCACACCACATAAATCACTTTTAGGTCAATAATCATAACCAGAAAAAAAAGCCACATAAAAGGCGCACTGGATTATAAGGCGCACCTCGTTATTTTATGAAAATGAATGCCTTTGAGGTGCGCCTTATAGTGCGGAAAATACGGTAAATGTCAATTTTCTCTATTAAGGTGTCAAGTGTTGCTGACTGCTATGTTCAGACTGTATAGAACACAGTCTATGGTTCTTAGGTTTTATATTCCAGATGTACATGATGCGGTATGCAGGCTTATGCTGCTAATCTGGTCCATGAAAAATAACAAATATCAACATATGAAAGACCGAAAGGGTTATCCATGCTACTATACATACATTGTACATAGAGCACAAATATTTGCACAAACAGCATAATGTAAGTACAATAAAAAGTAACAATTTTGACAACAGCAAGTCGTAGGCCAGGTTTTAAAAAAAGATGTTTCTTCTCCCTGCCACGGGCAGGTCATATTCGAGTAATGTGACTAAAAGTAGGTTTTGACTTGAATTTCAAACTTATATTTTTCTAAAATAGATAGTTTCAAATTCTTGACTCTTCTGTGTGTATTACACATACACAGATGCAATCACTAATACATATGGGGACGTTGTGTCTATAGAACAGTATTCATTGTAATCCAACAACATGTAAAAGAAAAAAATAATAATACAATAAACCGGACCGAAATTGATTCTGGAAATTTAAATACCAAAAATAAAAAGTTCCACTTTTACGCAAGACAGCCCGGAAACTTGTTCAGGTACCGGTCAAAGCAGACTCGGAACAAATGGAAACGCAGCAATCAGTGTATGTTTGAAATCTCGTCATTGGGTGTCCGACTATAAGTGCAAAACATTAGGAAAAGCTTAAGCCTAGTTCTACACCGCTGTCTGGTGAAACTATTGTTATACAGTCTATTCTCGCCATTATCATCAATCTTTGAAAATACTTGATGTTCAGTCAGCAGATTTCTCATCTCATATCTTATATTTATACTCCTACTTGGTTAATTATAATAGTTGGTGGGGGCTGGGGGACTCGTATTCCGTAAGGATTATTAGATACATTCAAATATATCCTTGGTACGATAGAAACCACACACACACAGACGCACACACTGCTGGTACTATGAAGCCTACTTCTCAAAGTCACTAAAAAAAAACAGTATGTTGGTCAGCCATCCCCTCTAACAAGCACATCTGTAAACTCAACACAAATATTTAAACAGACGTAAACGCCGCATTAACAAATAACAGGAGCCACCTCACACAGCGCACAGTGAGTGGCGGTTTACTGGTTTATGCTGTCCTTATAACTTGTTACATTCGAAATGTGTCACTTTATATTACCTATATCATATTTTTACTTTATTCTATTTATTACTTCTGGTTGTGTAATTTTGTCGTTATTATATATTTTTGACAGTGCCACTATAGTATATTTTCTACTATGTTGTCTCACAGTGTTATTTTATCTTTTTACTATTCAAGTCAATTTCCAGTGTGTTTATACATGGCTGGAAATAAAAGCGATTCTGAGCATCGTCCCGGATAAAATGGATAGGGTACCTACAATAGGCTGTGTACTATGTTGTGCAAACATGACCGCACTGGGAATAAACAAAAACACTCAGCACATGTGAAAAGGGGAGGAAGCAAAGCGTAGAACAACAAACAAGTAAATAGACAAACAAACACGAGTTCACGCAACAACTAACAGCAATTAACAACAACGAACACCACCCGAGTGACATCACTGACCGGCACACAATCCAGACCCAACGCAAAAACAACCAGCAAAGCTTTCCACCGAATGGACACAAACACAAACCAGGAAAGGCGGGAAAAGGCACCGTGGGAGGTTGTTTAGTAATGAACATAAAAACGTTGGCCATGATTGTAGTTGTAGTTTTTGTTCTCGGTAAATGAACGTTTAAAATGAACGTTTAAAGGGCCGGGCTGTGGGCTATCGGTGTCGCTGCGCCATCTTGGGACGGCAGGCGACGGCCGCTCCACGGAGCTCGGGGGTGTTGACTGCCGATAACCCGACATGATCGTCGTGTTGGGGCCGCTGTTGCTGGTCGCGGGGATCGTGTGTCGTTCGTTTCACACGATCTCCAAAAAACAACATTTAACGATCATTTTACACACGACGGACCATACACACCCTCATGTGGAGGGAGCGGACCGCGATGGGGAACACACGTTCACTGCGAGGACTCAAGCCATTTGAAATCGCATCAAAACCACGCAGCTCGGCTCATCAATAGGGTTGCACCGTAGTGTCTTTACCAGATACTGACAGCGACTCGTCCTCATTTCATGTTAGTCTGTATCGAGACACTCGCCCTACATTCATACATTAATAGCATGATATGCAACATACGATGTAGGACTGCAACTAACGATTATTTTAATAATCGATTAATTGACGATTATTGAGACGATTAATCAACTAATCAATTGAATGTATTTGTCTCTAAAAATATGCAACATTCTTACAGCGAGCAACAACTATGAGAACCTGTCAACTTGGAATCTAGTCACATTTGATTATTGTTATTCTTCACCAACATCTATAACAAAGATATACATCTATTACAAAGATTACGTTTCTTCCTCTGACACTAACTCGTTACATGTCATTTATACTGTAATATTTTCATGGGTTTCTTCATATTCATGTTTTTTTAAAATCAATTATTTAATGTTTAATATTTTGCTAAATTATTAATTAATATGAAATTGTGTCGATAAATGTGTCGAGACATCAGCACAATACTGCTGACAATAACAATGACTCATTTCTTTGCCAATTATCAATTATTAGGTTGTCGGTTACAAAAAGTAATCAATTAATCACCAATTAATAGACTAATATTCGCAACCCTAATATGTTGGTCTGTGTGCTGTTAATGTTTTTAATGTATTATGTATATATTCCCAGATCAAAATAAAGGAACGATCCGTTACCGAACAACCCAACACTAGCTGGGGACCAGTTACATGCGACATGCACTCGCCCTGCGCGTCTCGAGAACGAGCCGACAGTTACCCAACGTTCACCCTTTTAGGACTAGTCTATTTTAGTTTATATTATAAGCCTTCCCTGCAACAAAAAAATATGCACAACGTGGAGTGTCTTTATGAAAACATCTTTCAAAGTTCAGTGAAAAACGCTTCCAAGCACCCATGAGCCAGAATCGCATCCAGAATGTCGCTCAAATTAAAAGGAAAAACGACCCAACGAGTCCCCGCACTTCCTAACGTACAGTTATTATTGTTAATACTACCATTAACTATGATACGTGGTCTGACAGTATAAACATTGCCAACATATTGACTGATCCATTTTGTTAACGGCTACAAATTACAATTTGATTCTACACTTCGACAACGTGTGGGCTTATTACACCCTGTGGGTTTCGCACCAATCGAACCAAAAGTGTGAAGTTGCCGAGCACAGATCGGATCCAAATAATCCGAACAAAAAGTTCTGGTGCAGGTTTTAGGATGTCGTCAAAGCACGGTTCACGGGAGGCAGCAAAGAGGGTGTGAGGGCGTGTGTGTGTGTGTGTTCAACGTAACACATACGTTATTACACTATTGCAATTTCTGGATCAAGGTGGAATTGAAATACTATGTAGGGTAAAATGTACCCACAAGTTTAAAAAGTGACCGATCATGTTTGCTTTTCTACACAACAATAGATTCAATTCTGGTTCTAGTTCCACCTACAGCCCACAATTTCGGTTCTGGATTCCAAAACGGCTTTGCAGGATATAATCACAAAGGTTACCCCTAAACCTAATCCTGACCACCATCTAAACTAAACCTGAACCGAACCCGACCAAAGAGCCCGTCCCCGTCCTGGTCGATCCCCTCCGGTGCAACGGTTCCCCCGGTGGTGCTAGCCGCGCTTAGCCGACAGGCTGGAGGTGGAGGGTGGGTTAGCATGTAGCTCGGCCTCGGTGGGAGGGAG
>OMKY01180764.1:0-16745 GCA_900302395.1 Bregmaceros cantori
GTTTTAAAAATGACCTAAACTTAAAGAAAATGGCGCGGCGGGAGTAAATAGCGACCGACTGCGGCAAATAAATTTGCTGCATATAAATGTAATATATAATAGAAATATGTTTTTTATAATAATATTTTATAATAATTTTGATGGCGCCGACTCTAGTGTCCGAAACCTCGGCCGTTGCTGTTGAGTGCACTATAAGTGAGTGAACTGTATGAGGGGTAGGGAGTAGGGGATATAGAGCGATTTCGGACACAGCCATTGTTCTAAACATCTTTGACAGCTTAAGATGTGGCTGGCACTGCCCGCCAGCCATATCTATATACATGAATGCCAGCTCTGTCTGTCTGTCTCAGATAAACTAGACCACCAAAACCTTTTATATATTCTGAAACACCATGAACCCGGTAAGGTTTGTAGCATATTTCACCAAAAAAGTAAAGTAAAGTAAAAGTAAAGTGTCTTCTCGCAAATTAGTTTGTGGATTGAGCTCAGCAACGTGTAATCATTGATTAAAGAATAAACTGTATTTTGCAGGGTTCAGAAGATGAAGACAACTTGAGAGGAGGAGCCTGGTGCGCTAACAACGAAGACAAGATTCATTGGCTGGAGGTGGACGCCCGGGCCCTCACAGAATTTACTGGAGTTATTACTCAGGGACGAGATTCCCTGAATGAGTGCGTGTTTACTCACACACACACACAACACAGCTGTCACGAGATGGCTTCCCCACACCAACATAAGTATTCTGAAGGTCTGCTTCCCCACTCTCTCGTCCCCCTTTACACTAACACCGTTGGGTGCATGTGTCTCTGTGTGTGTCTGACAGGAGTGACTACGTGATGTCCTACTACTTATCATTCAGCAATGACAGCAGAGAATGGAAAGGCATACACGATGGCTACTCAGACTGGGTGAGACTACAGACACTTACTGATCCCACTACAATAATAATTATAAAACTAATAAAATACAATAATAAAACTTCTGCTCAGCCAAACCCGTGTTGATAAAATATGCAAACCTAACACTTGTGTAAATCTACAACCTTGCATCAATGAATCAGGACTGGTGCAACCGTGCAAGGTTTGCAGATTATATTGCGTAACTTTGAAGTCTGCACATTTTGATTTGCCTTCGTTCTCCAAAGCTGTCCAACTTTTGTAATGTGGCATTTTGTGTTTAGGTGTAAAATACTTTTCGGACGACCTGTAATTAGGGCAGCACGCAAAAGTGAATGCCCAGTAGAAGAGTTGCAAAACAGCCTCATTGGTGCAATTGGACCGTTTAAGCGAGAGACTTTGTGAGCCAATTGAAAAAAATACAATTTGACTATTAATTCACTATTATGGTAAAGATTACAACTTTAACTTATTTATTTTATTTTATTTAACAAGAATACATACATGTGGTATTATTAGGAAACAAACAAACCGACTATTGCACCTATAAACGAAGAGTTAATAATAATAGCTTTAAAGCTAATCATAGTAATAATTATATTTATTATTAACTAGTTTTTTGGGTAGCACTTTATATTAACGTTCCGCTATAAGTGGTTAACTAATGGTTTGTAGTGCATCTATAATACTATTATTAACGCTTATTAAACAATAACAAAACAATTGTATAACACTTACTAAACATGTTTTGTACATAATAATGCATTAACTTAGCGGAACGTTAATATAAAGTGTTACCGTTTTTTGTTATCAATTCACCATCATCATTATTGTACTTCAAATACCTTGAGTTGATATGGTAAAATTTTAAATGAATGATAATTTTTTAATTACTACTTTTCCAAACGCCAAACCATGGATCTTCATTGCATTGATACATGTTTTGTCGTTGATTATACGCTCATTTTTCACGTGTGGGATTTTGTGTCTTTGAAATGGTTCCCAGCTGAATACCTGTGGTCTAGGGGAGGTTGTTCTTGACCCTGAGTTACCTTTTACCTTCTCGCCCTTCCAGCTGTTCTTCGCAAATAGCGACAAAGACACCCCAGTCGCGAACCAGCTGGCTGAGCCGGTGCTGGCTCGTTACATCCGCATCATCCCCCAGAGCTGGAACGGCTCCCTCTGTATGCGACTGGAGGTGCTGGGCTGCCCCCTGCCGGGTATGATCCAACACTACAGATCCTGATGATGACGGTCTAACAACAGTGCTTGTTTTATGCAATGTCAATGTTGCATTTTGCTGTAAATGTTAAATGTAAGAAAAAAAATCTGCATTAATATATAGTCTTTAATATAGCCCTGAGAGATGTGATGGGAATCATTTATCAATCATGTGAACACGGTAACTGAACATATCTCTCTCTTATTTTAAAGTAGAAATCAGAATAATATCTATTTTTTTCTACAGCATCTTGTATATATTTATATTACAGCAGTGTGATCATATTCCTTGCAGCTATCCAAAATGTGTTGCATTGCAAAAACAGTTTAATGATGGCATTTGGATTGTGGGCTGCATAAAACTTACATTTAAATGATTACAGCATCAATGTTAGTTTTTTTCATAGCTGTAGTTGTTATTAATGTTCCTCAGAGCCTGAGAGAGTGCGACAGATCCACAACGAGGTCACCCCAGTGAGCTACTTGAAGTTCAGACACCACAGCTATGACGACATGGTGCAGGTCAGTTATGGTTGCCGAGAAAGATCAAGATAGAAGAGAGCTTTTTTTCATTTCATATTCTCACACTCCCTCCATTACGGATCTCTTCATATGTATAGGGTGGATTGCCATAATCTGTTTAATGTGGGGCACCTACGTTCCAGAGGCTCTGGCTCCTCCCTAAACTAACCTGAAGTATTCAGTCGTTGCCAACTGCTAAAGGGATATCCCCGCAACACGACAGAGGCAACATGGAAACCTAGAACTATTGTAGAGCTATGCTTTCTATAGGATTCAACAGTTTCTTTCAAGGAGTCAAAAAATGTTATGTCACAAATTGTTATGTCACAGTAAACAAAGCATCCTTGTATCAGATGCTTCCCAGGGTGTTCTCATACATCATTTTGGGATATCAGCCCAACATTTTTAAAGCATCCTAACCTAATATTGGATGACATTTATAAGCTACAATTGATTGAAAATCAAGACACAATCATGCCTTGTGCATATGGCCTTCAATGTCAAAACGTTTCTAGATATAAACAATAAAATAAGTCAAAATTCAAGAGTCAAACTTGGGGATTGATCTTGTATTAATCAGCTGAAATGGATAATGTTGAGTATGTTGACTAATGTGTAAAATACAAAAAAATAACACCTAGTCATAGGTTAGTGCGCATAATGCTTCTGAACTAACAGCAGTGTTACCATAAAACATGCACATTTTATTTTCCACAAATATTTGCCTAAATGTTCATGCAGCAAGTAAACATTGGATTTTGAAATAAAATGTGATTCCTGGTCAAGGATGAGGCTCATCTCAGTCATTCATTGTATTGTGTTGACTGTGATGTCACAGGTGATGAAGGCGGTCAACTCTGAGTGTTCCAACATCACCAACATCTACAGCCTCGGCCTCAGCTCCCAGGGGCGTGATATCATTGCCATGGTGATCTCTGGAAACCCCACAGAGCATGAGATTGGTGAGAGCGAAAGAGTGAGAGAGAGGCGGGACGAGATGGTTGCACAGACGGAATGGAGGGTGGCGTGGGACGGAAGGAAATGAGAGAGATGGTTCATGGAATTACAGAGAGAGAGAGACAGTGACAGTGTTGGAAAGGGTGACGGTGAAAGGGATGAAAGGGGATACAAAAAAAAATCTCAGACGTCCCTAATTAAATTTAAATTGACTTAATTTATTTTTACTAAATCATAGGGAAGGTGGAATTGAACCAGTTGATTGTATTTTTGCATAATTTTATATTTAAAATATATTTATATATATAACTTGGTATGTGTAAATAAATTATAAACAAAAGCACAGCCATTTTTAAGTCGATAAAATAGATAATTGTCTGCTCCTTGGTTATTGGTGGCAAAAATAAATAAATAACAATAACGCCTGTTGCTCTGTGAAATATTATCCTTTAATTAATTCCAAAACAAACATTGAATATGCTGCTTAATATCCACGCAACCAGGGTATTTTTCACTTGGTTCAAGTCAAAATTAAAAATGACCAAACTTTAAAGGGATATGCAGATAGAGCTTAAAAGGCACTTATTATGGGAGTTTTCACAAATTAAGGGAACATTTCTTTTAATTATTTCAGCGCTGCAGACTTCCCCAGAATTGTCTTTACATTATGCATTGTTTTGTTCAAATATCATTTGTATAGAACATTTGTCTAGATTTGACTTTAAACATTAGTGCAAATTTCAATTGGTTTGGATTTTATAGAGTTGCATCTATTGGCTTGGTTGTGGGTAGCCCCTATAGATGAGCAGAATGAGGCTGAATCCACAGACCCCGCAAATAAACAGAGGATCAGGCAGATTACATGGCCAAAAAACATATTTTGATTACATTCGGGTGGGTTGTGGTTGAAGCACTAAAAAAATGCACAACATTCTACGTTCTGTTTTGAAAATCGGCGAAAAACCTTGCAAATGGATAGAGGGTGGATAGATTTTTTTTGCAGCAGATGCGATAGAAAAAATTGTCATCTCTAATACCCACATTAGACCAGGGGCTAATCCTAGTCTTATCCCAGGGTTTACGACCATCTCTCTTTTCCAGGAGAACCGGAGTTTCGCTACACCGCCGGTCTTCATGGCAACGAGGCAACAGGCAGGGAGTTGCTGCTCCTGCTCATGCAGTACCTCTGTCGAGAGTACCGACGAGGCAACGGCAAGATCCAGCGTCTGGTGGAGGCCACTCGGATCCACCTGGTGCCGTCACTCAACCCCGACGGACATGAGCTGGCCTTCAAAGCGGTCTGTACACACTGGAAATCAGAAAGGGTATAATGAGGTTAAGCTTGCAAAGTAAATGTAACCGACTGTAACTAATTAACTAGACCCTGCACATAGTGCGACATATCAAGGGAACTTAGAGAGAGGGCAGGGCGGCCTCTCTCTAACAGCCTACCGGGTAGCTCTTGTGTTCAACACCAGACTTGCGTTATACAAACTATGGATTTAGAAAAGGCAGAAAAAGGGGGGCCCGGTGGCAGAGTGGTTATAGAGCGCGACACCCCGGACCATAGGTTGAGCAGTTTTGCGGATTCTAATCCCCTCTCCAGCTTTTCTGCAATGTCTCTCCCCCGACACTTCATTAATCCTGTCACTATGTCTCTCAATAAAGAATGAAAAAAAAATGGCGCTTGCCCCCCAAAAAAATAACAAACAAACAAACAAAACAAACAAAAAAGGCAGTCTGTAAAAGGTCTGCCTGATTCTGCCAATGGCAAGTTGGAAGCATGGTCAGCATGGAGCAATACTGGTCACCTGATCTACCTGGCTAGCATTTCCGGTGCAAGGTTGTAAATCTTGACCTAACTTTGGTCCATCCTTGTGTACAGGGCTCGGAACTGAGCAGCTGGTTTACAGGACACTACACAGCTGACGGACATGACATCTTCACCAATTTCCCGGACCTCAACCCCATCCTGTGGGATGCACAGGACAAGGGAATGGTGCCCAAACTCGTCCCCAACCACCACGTAGCCATGTCTGATTACATGGTGGCCAACTCATCGGTAATACACTGGTTATTGTGGCAAGGGTGAAAAACACTGAATGAGAACATGTATACAATCACACACCATGCAAAGCAATTGTCTGACCCTCAGTTAAAGGCTGTGCAGTCTAACCATGTTTTCAGCCCATTGCAGAATAGTTTATGCACTGTGATCATTCACATCAGTCCAGCTAGAAGGCATAATGACCACTGTTTGCTAGTTTGAGATGGGTCATATGCGGAGAGTGAGTTTGATTCCCCATTCACTGTATAGTGACAATGAAATTGTTTGTTTTATTCTAGTACTACTGTCTTAGTAGACAAGGCCTACTACAACCACCGGACTCAAAAACAGCTTCTTCCCCTGTGTGGCTGTGTGTTAAATTGCAAGTAATATGTAAAATTGAATACTGAACACTCTTGCAGCATATTTCTTTGTCGAATTCTACAGAAACATGTAACTCAATGGAAACGTGTTATATTCCATGTTATGGATATTTTAAAGGCGATATCCAGTACCCTTGGTGAGTTCAAGTATGGAGAAAGCACATGGTTGAACGGGCTTCAACAGCGGTTTATTGAACGTTTGGAAACCAAAAATAGGATGGACAGATCTAACAGCCGTCTGTCAGGATGTGCTGTCTAGATATGCACGCGTTTTACAGAAACGTGCCATGTTGTATAGTGAAGTGATCGTACACACCTACAAAGCATTGTTATAATACTAAATAATGCTACATGAGGAACGTGACCAAAATAAGTGGAAAACACATTTGTACTTGTTAATTTCAATAACAGTCCACCATGCACTTTAGCATGGCACACCTCACTACTGGGAATTTACTTGCTACTATCACTTTATTTGCTATTTTCTTTTGAAATTATTATTATTATTATTATTATTATTATTAAGTGTTCATCAGAGTGTTCGAATCCATGTGTGTATATTGTATGTATGCTTGTATGTGCAACATGGTGAAATAAAGCTGAATCTGATTGTTATTCAGCACTCAGTCCTAATCTTGTATCCTGATGGTTGTCTAGATCGGCGTGGAGACCCGAGCCATCATGTCCTGGATGGAGAGTCATCCATTTGTGCTGGGTGCCAACTTCCAGGGAGGAGAGAGGGTAGTAGCCTACCCTTACGACAGCTTCAGAGTTAACAAGCCTGCACAGCCGCCACGGGCCCACAACAGACACAAGAGACAGGCAGGGTTCGTACCATACTGGCATGCTCACAACTGAAAACAGGAAGTCAATAAGTCCTTGTTATTTTTTTTTAAGTTGTATTATTTTAAGTTGTATTATTTTATATTATTATTGTTTTATATTATTATATATTATTTTGGCGTTGTAAACCCTTCAATCACCAAAGACAACAACAGCCCCCAATAACTCAGGATGCCCATGCCCGTACCTTACTTACCCGTTTTTATTTGAACCACTTGCCTGAGCCGTTATCCATTATTTATTTATTTTTTACAATTTGTAGCCATATGATGTCCAAGCTACAATATGTAAAAACTGCTTGTTTGTCATTATGTGCATTGCATGAATAAGAACTGGCTATTTTTTTTTTTACCACAGAAAAGTCTCATGCCCACACTAGCCTGCGTTATTTCAATTCTACTAAATATATCATTGTTAACCTATGTGTCACTCCTGTATCTTTCAGGTATGAGGAGGAGGATGGATATGACACTTGGGCCAGGGAGGACCCAGAGGAGGTTTGGAGAAACAGCTATGACCAGCGCTACCACCCTGAACGTGTGCAAGAACGGGCCTACCACCGCGAATCCTATCAGCACGGCTATGACCAGCGCTACGAGCATGGCTACGAGCAAGGATACGCCCACCAGCAGGGCTACGACCCAGGCTACAACCCAGGCTACGACCAGGAACACGAGCACGAACACGCTGGCTACGACCAGGGTCAAGGTTACCATCAGGAGGAGGATCAGTATGATCGAGGACGTACGGGAGCGGGCGAGGTGAACTACGGTGAACCTGAGGAGGAGGTTCGTAAGACGGCCGACGAGTCTTTGTTCAGGTGGTTGGCCATCTCGTACGCCTCCACCCACCTCACCATGACCAACCAGATCCATGGCTCCTGTCACGGCCAGGAGGTTGCTGCACTCGGCACCGGTATCATCAACCGCGCTAAATGGAAGCCCGTCAAAGGAAGTATGTCCCTGAACACCTGCTGTTGAGGAATTATTGCCTCAATTTTTACCCTAAAAGATATAATCTATCCAGAGGCTGTCATCACACCACTCAGACCCACTCCAGTATGACAGATAACGGTTTAATTTCCAAGCATGTCAGTACAATTTTCTTATGGAGATGAAATGGCTTAGCTTACCATTGTGGTGTCAAGCTAAGGACTTCAGATGAGAGGGCTCTCAGACAGAAGTGTGAAAGCATTTGGCCAGCTTTGAAGTTTGTGATCAAACCCCAAATCCCATCTGACGTGCAGATGTCATTTGCTTGAATAGACATTTCTTGATCATTGTCGATCTGGACTGTTTTCTACTGATTTGTAGAAAAATACCACTCAACCAGTGTTCACATATCTCCCAGGCATGAACGACTTCAGTTATCTGCACACCAACTGTATGGAGCTGTCCATATTCCTGGGCTGTGACAAGTTCCCCCACGAGAGCGACCTGGCCTACGAGTGGGAGAAGAACCGTGAGGCACTCATCACCTTCATGGAGCAGGTAGGTGGTGAAAATTAGCATTATTCATCACAGAATGGAAGCTGACCAAATGCTCTCACACCTCTGACTGGGAGCCTTCCTATCTGGCCTTTGAGGTATTCTGTTGCCGTTTTCTTCATCGCTGCCCTTTGACCTCTTCTGGATAAATGTGTATATAGAGGCTTTAAAACATTCCGACCTGACAACAATACTATCGCTGTCAGTCTGAGCATAGTCATTAGTGAGACACCACCAGTGTAGCTAAGCCATATTCCTATTAACTGTGAAAGATATTGTACTATCATACTTCTAATTAAACAGTGCATTTCAATAAGACACATTTGTTTTTGAGTTGAAGAGGAATATTTGTATTTTTCATCTGATACGTGGCACACGGTTCAGTACAGAATTTCCTGTTGACCTTCAAAGTGACAACCGCAAAATTCCGCACATTTTACGGTCATCTGAATGACTACATTTTGAAGGCCCAAGGACATGCTAGATAGAAAGGTGGAGCCTTATGCTGAATCCTGAAATTATATAATATAGCTACTTGGATGAGTTTTACCTACAATTCAATATTTCTGGCGTAGTACATAAACAACGTGCTGGATTAATTGATGGCTTTATGATCAAGCATTTCTGATGAAATAATTGCATTATTTTTTGTAGAATCTAAGATTACTATAACTATTCGAATAGCATTCATGTTTTTGTTAAGCAGATTCAGCTCTAAAACTGTGGTCTCAGTGCCATGTCATATGTTAAGGTGCACCGAGGATTGCGGGGCATCGTTAAGGACCAGGAGGGAAATGCCATCGCCAATGCCAGCGTGTCAGTCGAAGGAGTGGAACACGACGTTACCACAGGTCAGTAGAAGGAATCAATACTATCACTGCAACTGAACATTGTTTCAATAATTGATTAACTGATATGTATTTTTCATTGCTTTCCATTAAGATTACAATAATCAATGAAAATGCAGGGTTTTTTTTTTGGGTTACATGATCGGTGTGAAGAATGACCTGCAGATCATGTGCAGAGATAGATAGAGATTGTATTTTTGTTGAAATAATTTTAAAACATTTTGGTACTCTATTTTTACTCTATCTTTGGTATTATTTTATTTTGATTGATAGCTCAATGATAACTCAGCAGCCATTTCAACATTAACATTTTTTGACTGATGTGAAGGTGGACCAAGTATAAGCACAAATTATAACTGAACACTGCAGCTTATAATGTAAAGCAGATGATCTTTACTTTCCTTGAATAAAATGTGATTACAATTTGCTACATTCTAAAAATGTCTTGTTATGTCTTTGGCAGTATGTGTTTTCTGTCTTCTGCACTGAAAGAGATCAAGATCATATCATGATCTTGATCTTGGTCTCCAACAAAATGCTCTCATTAAATCCATTGTTTGTTGGTCCTACAATTTCAGGATAAGTTTTAATAGCTAGATTAAACTTCTCTATCGTTGTGTCCAGCAACCACGGGAGATTACTGGCGGCTTCTGAACCCTGGAGAGTACCAAGTGACGGTGCGGGCTGAGGGCTTCACCCCCATGACCAAGCAATGTGTGGTGGGCTACGAGGCCGGAGCCACGGCATGTTCTTTCAACCTCCAAAAATCCAACTGGGACAGAATCAAGCAGGTCAGCGGCAATTGATCCACTTAGAACAGGAAATATTTCAAATAAAGAAACTGCTGATCTAAATGTGTCCACTGCATGTCACAATAGCAACTCTGTTTGACAAGTGAACTTTTATATCGGGGCAGAGCAAGAAGCAGGCTCTTTCTCAAGGGGGGCACTTTCTCAAGGGGGGGATTATTTTGTTAAGGTTAGGTTAAGGTTAGGTTAGGGGTTAGTGTTTTTGGATTCACACATTACATTACAGCAAATGATGCACCGAAACTCATGTCAGAACGCAGGCGTGCACCCCTTTCTCAATGCTAAGGCTAAGTATCGATTCAATTTTTCGGAATTGGTTTGATTTTGATTCATGACGTCACGATTCGATTCATGATCGATTCCAATTTTGTCCCTTTGAAATACATTAATTTAAAGGGACAATCCAAAGTGCTGCTTTATTTGATGGTTTTCTGATGAAGGATTTTGGATTAAAAATCGACATTTATGGCAGAATCTTCTTTGCGAGGCAGACACTATAAATGTGTGGTGAGAATGACTTGATCCCTGAATCATGGCCTATGTTAACACTCTGTCTTTGGTTGAATTAAAATGATAACTCCCTCCTCCCACGCTGACAGATCATGGCTCTACGTGGCAACAAGCCTATCCGCCTGGTGGGTCAACACGGTAGCAGAGGGGGATACCACACCAGCTCGGGACACGTCCTCAGCAGAGACCCCGTGCTCCGCCCGGACCGCGAGCTGCGCCTGCGGAGGCTACGCCTCGCCAGGCGCCAACGGTTGCTGCAACAACGACGGATGCAATTAGCCGCGACTACGAGGCCTACAACGACGACCACGACGACCACAACCACAGCTCCAGAGAGCACCACGTCCTGGTTTGACCCATGGTTCATCGACGAGGGACTGTCTTCCACGTCGGACTATGAATATAAAATTGATGACTATTGAAACATTGCACATTATCAACTGGCACCCATTTAAGATTTCTATAAAACACTCGGAGTACAATTACGTGAATCACATGAAATTCGGTCATGTCAAGCAATTGTTTTTAAATTACAGAATACAGTTCTTGTTGACCAGTGGTATGATAGTCTACCTCAAATCTTAATAATTCTCAACATGTTTCCAGAAATCTAGACTTACAGATCCATTTCAGGAAGAGCACACCATCGTTCAAAACATGTCAAGAAGGACTGTGGCAGCATTTGGGGCAAACTATCTTACCACATCTTGTTAAAAAAAAAAGAAATGAATGTAATATAACCATCACATCAAATCCGTTGCCTATTCATACTTCTTACTCTACAGTACTTTATCTCATACCCAGAAGCTTCGGACAGTGTAGTGACGTATCTCTATGTGTTTTATCTACAGGCTCCATCCATTTACGTTTTGGTTCACCCTATTTTTATGCAGAGGGTACAGACACTAAGAATTGCAAAAGATCTGTCTAGTGAAACATAGTCCATGGTGTCCAGTGGTGACCATGCTCATTGTTGTCTGCATGTATCCAAAAACAAAGCTATTGGAAGGCCATGGGATATCCACAGCACAATGAAATGAAGAGTTGGTCCTGAGTCCAGGGGTGTATTAGGGGTACTCCTAGACTAAGCAATAATCTGTGTACTGTAAGTAACAGAACGCAGATTATCTATTACAATATAAAATACAAATAACATAGATAAAATAATGATCATTTCACAAGAGCCATCACAAATCAT
This sequence comes from Bregmaceros cantori, assembly GCA_900302395.1. NCBI lineage: Eukaryota > Metazoa > Chordata > Actinopteri > Gadiformes > Bregmacerotidae > Bregmaceros > Bregmaceros cantori. Next base: position 11,722 of record OMKY01180764.1, read on the forward strand.
CACAAAATATCTAATAGATACACTACATACACATTTTCAGTTAGCTCTCCAATTGATTGACAACACTGCTTTCAGTCAAAACTTCTTAAAACTATCAGTGTACAATGTCTCTTTTTTATCTTCACCATTTACTATTTACTGTATTTACTGAACACAAAAACTCTCTCTGTCTTTCTCTACCTCTCAGTAGTCCAGCTTGTTGTAAATGGTTCAGTAGCAAATCATTTTTCATATTATATTTCAGTAAACCACTCTGCTGAGATTAATTAAATAGAAATTGCCTATTCATATATGATTGGCAATTTTGTGAAAACATCTCACACTACGTCCAGATTGTCGGATTAGTGTATTTTTAAACACTCGTACACATGTTCAGGATGTGTAACATCGTCCTGTTTCAACATCTTAATGAGGATCACTTGTCTTTATTAACTATAATTTCATTTTTGTCTGAATTTAGGCTGAAGCTTGCCACCCACAAATTCCACACAGCAATACATGGTTTTTGTGTCCTGTGCCGCACCCACACATGGTTTAACGTGTGAATGTGTTTCAGCAGCAAACTATTTATGAACATTGCAAACTGAAAATAAAGATGGCATCTATTTTTTACGGGACCCGATTCTGTTTTCCTTTGTCTTTCATAGCATAGGCCGTACCACTCTGGAGGAGTCATTTGTGAAGGCCTGCATTTCGGTCAAAGATGTGAAGGCACCCACAGTTTCAACGTCTATTCGACCATCCAATTATTAGCTGCACTGTGAAGCGGGTTATGTTTTTGGTAGCGCTAGTTGGTTTGTCTGTCCCCAAGATAACTGAAAAAGTTGTGCACGGATCTGGAATAAATTTTGTTTAGTTGTTGGGGATGACACACGGAAGAATCCACTACATCTTGGTGCATTTCTGTAGCCGATAAGTAATATAATCTTATAAACTTAATCACCAATTTACCAAAATATCGGCTTAAAAACAGACATTTTTTTTAAAAGGTTATGTTGAACAGTATTTCCTATGAAATAGAGATTACGTTGTTAGCAGCTGGTTTTAGATATGCTTTTCTAAACAATCATCAATTCTAAAAGATCATTCTCAAAACTAAAATTAATCAAGACATATTTGAGAAGCACAATTTCACGAGAATGCTTGTCTGCACTAAGCATCTTTAGTATTGTAAATTGACTTGTATTGGAATTGGATTAGTTGCAAAGGATTTTGCATTGAATAATGTGAGGCAGAGAAAAACTTTGTCTAAATGTTTATTGAGAGATGCTTTTTGTGCTAGTCCTTGATTCAGAGTTTTGGACCAACAGGTTTCTAGTTGTATTTTAATATAGTTTTACTAATGTTGTAATCCAGAAGACAGAGTATAGGTCTCAAATTCAAATTACTAGGGGGCCGATAGAGGCATTAGCAGAGTGAGGCTGGGCTGCATCAGGTATTCCACAAAAAGTAAAATAAAAATCATGTCATTACCAAGTTATTTAACTTGGATGGCTTATTTGAAAATGAATAGACTAGAATGAAGGAAGGAACATGGCTTCTCTTGCCTACTTGTTGGTGCCAGTGTTGATGGTAATATTGTGTGTTATGCCTATGCTTGATAAAAGCTAAACTGTTTTTTTTTTTTTTAATAATGGGGGGGTTACTTGGCATGCTTATCTTTTGTTTATTTTCTATGTTCTGTATTATTACTAGATGTAACAGGGGCTGAATACACAACTAAAGTCAATTTCCATGTGGGTGCTTACACAATTTGGCATTAGTGATTGATGATATGTTTAAATATGCACAACACATGGGGCAAGGTTGTGTTCTTACTCTTGTTTAGTTGGCTAAACTACAGCCTAACAACTTTAAAATGTCTAACTTTCCATCATCTTAGTTTTAGTTCATTTTTAAATCTTCATGCTATGATTGTCATCAGGCTGTTTTTAGGATTTAAACAAAAACTGGGGGTGATGAACTTGCAGGGAAGAGGGGGCCCCCAGAATTTGAGTGTGTTGCTCAGTCCCTATCTACTCGTCTGCTATATTACTACCATTGACTATGAGACTGCTGAATGAAAATAATGTTTAATTGGGATAATAAATAAAGTATTCTGATACTGTTTTATTTACTTTGATAGTTACTATTCATGTAAGGCGTATGGCATTTAATTGCCTAGATGTAACAGTATGGGCCCTCAACATTCTACTATCTCTGCCTATTGTAAAGTAATGCCTCCTGCGATTCTTGGAAGACGAAAGTGCACCGAAGCGCTATCTGATAAATTTCCCCGGTATGTGCATCCAATTTGTAGCGTTGGAATTTGTTGTACAAACAGCATGCTGCAAACAACTGGAGCGTCAACTCCCTCTCAGATTGTCCAGATTATGTGCGCTCAGGTACATTGTTATATAGGCAACCGTTCCGCGCGCCACGCATCTGCACACCTCTAGAATGTTCAGGTAGCTGGTGCTTTATGGGGGAGGCACAGGCCTGCTTATAAAACACAGCATCGTCTAAATAATCTGACTTTTATGGTGTTTGTGTGTATCAAGCAATAATGGACTCTAATTTTCCAGAACTACAAAAAAAAAGCAAGCCTGCAAGGCTTGCTTAGTGTTCCTGCAAGCCTACGACAATGTAGTAAAGAAAAGACCTACCATGTCCTTAACTTACAATGTTGTACCTCATATTTCTTTTGACATCTTTTAACATCTTTGGCAATAATCGTGTGTTTTTCCATTGGACTGGTGGAAGTTCATAGTTCTGAAAGGCTTAAAATGGTGCAGCACAATTTTTAGGTTTATTTGAAATTGAAAATCTACGTTGCAGAACATATGGTGTGCAGGACATGAGTGCAAAAGAAATTGGTTTGAAATTGGATTATTTTTTAATACAATTAATTTTTCAAATATGTAAATCGTAAAAAAAAAAATTGTTGTTGATAAAAGGTCCTTTAACGTGAATGAGGAGTTAAAAAGACGAACCGCCCAGGGGCCTAGGCAGGTGTGGGCCTGAGCTAGTCCCACTAATACTTCGACCAATCAATACGCCCTAAGAATCACACAATGAATTCTTACAATCTCACATACTGTTTTGTTCCACGCACCCAAGTTTAAAAATGTTGATGAGGAATTGTGGATGAACAGTGCCATCAACTGTTGAATTATGAGAATCTCAATGGCCTGCGTGCAATAAGCACTGCAGCTTGCAAATATATGACGGTAAGGTCACAGAATTTTGGAAAAGGCGCTATTAAGGTAAGTAACTTGAATCAAATTACTTAGTTTGTCCATCTAATTAATGTCTAATAAAGAAATGCATGCGATTACTTCTTACTTGAAGTGACACTAAAATTGGAACAAAGTAATGCGTTTCTGACAAAATCCCACATGTACCCGTCATTCTCGTGCCTGCACAGATTCAACAACGGAGGAGACTACTAATCCCTTGCCAAAATTTGGCAAGATGTGAGTAGTATATTTCGTCCGGCTGTTGTAATGTAACCCACAGTTAGTATATTTGGTGTGTTATACAAAGAGTTGCTTAATAAATATTTGGATAATCAATATAATATGCCATTTAATGTTGGTATCACACACGGATACGTACGGTCAAGTGGTAGTAATTCCACTTCGCGTTACATAGGGGCAAACACAACAACGTAGTCAGACTGCCATCTGCTGGCGACAGATATTACCATGGATAAATCAATACATTTTAAACAGACAATGTTGAGCAAATATCTACATTTAAAAATAGATGATACCAGCAAGCTGTGGTGGCACTGTGCAACAGCCTTAGTGGATAATACCATCACATTTTAAGTAAATTCATCACCACAACAGCAAAATATTCCTGCATTTCTCAATAAATTGATTATATTCCAAAGTCCAAATTATGATTACCCTTACAGAAGCCACAATGCAGCAGTATTGACAAACTGACGGTGGTGAAACCCTGCGAGCAGTAGCCAACTTCAGGCCATCCGTCAAACAAAAGTTGCACTGCTAACGTCCGTCAAGCCCCTCTGAAAACTGTCTGCTGCCAAGGTGATTCAGTGACTGTTTTCCATTAAGGCTGGTTTCTGTTTATTGTTAGATTTTTCTTTCTCCAACCACTGGAGGTGCACACAATCAATGTATTTTGGATTACTTTTGAATGGGTTACTGTTTCATGGATCAACGTTATAGGATCAATGCCCATATAATATAATAATACCATCTCATTATCAACCACAATAAACCTGTTAACCAGCGTGTGCAAATTATAAAGGTGACATCTCACAAAACAGGAAAAGCAGAATATTTTCTCGGCCCACTGGTCAATAAAGGACATTTTAGCCAATTCCTCAAGCAGTTATTTAATGGAGTTAGTTAGTTGTCTTGCATTGTCACAGTATTAACTTGCAGCAGCTATTTTCATTAGAGATGAGATGACGTCAAAAACACATTTTAGATTTTTTTCCCTGTGTTTAAATTGTGCCAATGTTACACGCAATTAAATCAATTTTAACATTTTGTAGTTACATGATATAGTCAGTAAACCTTGAAACAATTATTATTTGTTTCCTTCCTTGTTTGTTGTTGAACTGTGGTTTAAATAAAAGAAACATGTACTCATAATCCAGTATGAGTCTGTAAGCGTTTATATTGGCTGATGTTAAGGTTTTGCATATACTTTGGCGGTTGTTTTGGTAGAGTTGTTGCCATGGATTACATTAAATGAGATTACAGTAATCTGTTTGTAAAAATAATAGTGACTAGTCCCTTACATCTACAATTTATAATTATGTAATCAGGATTGAAGTTATTTATCTGGAATGTGTTATGATTCGTATAGCTAATATGAATGAATATGGACTCAGTCAGAGAAAAGGTTGGATGCCTATCCAGGTCATCCGTTTGATACAGAAAATCAAGAATCAAACACAAAAATTCGCAGCACACACTGTGCAAAAGGATAAACAAAACACCAGTGTACAGGTAAAGCGAGTCTCTGGACACAGTAAGAATAATTGTTCATATTAAAAAGTCTTG
>OMKY01180770.1:0-10026 GCA_900302395.1 Bregmaceros cantori
GATGTTTATTAGGACCATGAGGTGGTTGTTGTTGTTGTTGTTGTTATTATTGTTTGCTGTTTTTACCGCAGAGTGTCTATTGTGTCAAAATCCATGTGTCCAAAATCCATTCCATGTAGCGCTGAAACTAACAATTATTTTGATAATCGATTAATCGGCCATCTTTTCTGGCGATTAATCGATTAATGGGAACATTTGTATTTTCGGAACACATGTCTTTTTTTGCGCCCCCATTCAGGGCTTTATTCAGGATTGGCTGGAAAAAGGGTGAAGAAAGAGGAGGAGACATGCGGCAAAAATGTCAGGGAGAGGAAGCGAACCCACAATTCTGCGTGCCACACATAAGGCATTTGAGTGCTTCGCAGTGTACTCACTCTTAACAGACTGAGCTACTGCGGCGCACAAAATTGTAGTGATTATCAACCTGAAACATTGTTGATATAACAAACGTTGAACAACATTCAACACATTTAAGCAGAGGAGTGACCAAACAAGGAAACGATTAATCGCTGTCGATTAATCGATTATCAAATTAGTTGCCGATTAATTCAATAATCGATTGTCATCGATTAATCAGTTGCAGCTCTAATTCCATGTATATTGCTTTCCATTTCAACACCCTATCTGATCATACACTGTAAATCCATACATGACACAGAAATGGGACTCTGCCCACTGCTGCTGACTGAACTGTTTTGCTGTACTTCTGTGTGTTTCCATGTGTGTTTCTGTTTTTTTTTTCTGTGTATGTGTGTGTGTAGGAGTTCCGTGTCTCCGGGAAGACTCTGTCTTTACGTGTGTCACCGAGTGCTGCGTGTGAGGACTTGAAGGAGACTGAGGAGGAAGACGAACTACGGGCCAGAGGTTTTACACTACCATTAACTCTAACCCAGAGGTTTAAACTAGTTGACTCTAACCCAGATGCTTACATTAATTAACTCTAACCCTAGTCACTAGTCGAAAATGCCCTGCATGTGAATGGAAATGTGCAATAAATTGAGTAGTTTTTAATATCTCCGTTGCTTTTAGGCCTGACCGGTCTGAAGAACATTGGTAACACGTGCTACATGAACGCAGCCCTCCAAGCGCTGTCCAACTGGTGAGAACCACAACGATTCTTCTTCAACGATTCAAGTTTTTACGATTAGAATATCCTGCATTAATATTAAGGACTGCCACAGGGTTCAACTTGTCTCCGATCATAGGTTTTTATTTCTAAAGCCTCCAAAACCAATGATCACAATAATCTAAAGCGGAAAACTCTACAGTCGTAAGTGCTCCCAGATTATTGATGACAGTAATCCCCCGAGAAAGGGGCCAACAACTCACATGGTTGGCACGCCTACTTCTTTTTACCTGCCAAAACTAAGCATAATCACATTGAACCCTTGGAGAAGGATGTAACTTTGCCCCTTGGATTGCCCTCCTCTGTTTAACTACTCTCATCTGTGTGCGGGTTATTGCTTATTTCACAATGCTGATGGTTATGCTGTAAATATGAGAGGTCCCTAACATGCCCACGTGGTTGTTTGCTGGCAGTCCTCCGCTGACCAAGTTCTTTTTGGAGTGTGGTGGTCTGGTGCGTACCGACAAGAAGCCTGCCCTCTGTAAAAGCTACCAGAAACTGGTGTCTGACCTCTGGCACCAAAACAGGTCAGTCCTTGTCAACGCAAATAGCATATTTTTCAACCTTGTTCCCACTTTTTCATATTGCCATAGGATATTCGTGTTTCACCAGTAACTGACTGAACTATGTTCGTACAATTTTATTGGAAAAAAGGGAACTTTTTTTAAACGACTGTTACATCTGGTCGATGAGTGATTAGCAAGAAATGCTTCAATATGGTGAATGATTGATTTTTAAAACGGCAATGAGTGAAAAGCTGCAGTGTTGCAGATTGAGTTTGCTGGCATGTATTAGGCTTAGGTGGATACGAGAGAGATTAAAAGATTTACTTTGCTTTATTCATTTGAGAAAGGAGAACGGCACTGAAAGTTTATACTGAAATGTAGCTGCAAGCAGCAATACGGAGCCAAGCATTTAGCAAAATATGACACTGAAATGAAAATAAAACAAGATGAGAACGTGACTAATTTGATGGACAGAAATAATAAGCACACCTGCTGCATAAAAGGACAGCCTTATTTCTATACTAGAGCAGGGCTTGAATCGAGGATCAGGGCTATTGTCAACTATTTGTCACTGCTCCCAGTCCAACTGCAATTTGTTCATGGCTCTGGGAATTTGGAATGTCTACCATCCCTGCAAATTTGGTGCCCGTACATGGAAAAATGACATTATGGCAATCATTTGTTTGAAGTTGGGTCTCCCTTTCTCATTCATTGCTTAAATCACAAAGCCAAACTTCTATCAACATCGGGAATTGCATACATTCTTTTCCGGTAGGCATGACATGTCATGTGCTTGATTCGTCTTTGCACAATACCATGAGATGCAAGGAATTTCAAAATTTGGCATACGGTTCAAGAGTTGCATTTAGAAATTAAATACAATTTTGTAATGCTGATGGCGCTTGTGGGTTTGAACAAGGGTCCTGGATTTCTTTTGGGATGCATCAATGGATAGACAACAAGTGGTATGTAAATTTGCAAATAATTTCCTGTTTGGCGACTTTTAGGAAAATTTTGATAGGCTCTCATGGCCAAACGATAAGTGATCCGAAGTCCTTTGATTGTTCTTTTATTTATTTATTTTTGGCCCAGTCCAGAGATCGTTTATTTGTGAATTTTCAGAAGAATTGGTCAAAAATTGATGGAGGAGTGAAAAGGTGGGGGCCATCGGTACAGAATGACGCCAATCCCCCCTATCGTCCACACCAAGCAGGCGTCGTTTGCTCGGGAGGTAGTTTGCTCAGCGGCGTCGGCAAGGTGTGGACCGCTGGGCTTTGTGCCATGCCTGACACCTTGAACGTAAACATTCACCCAAAAAAATAGAGGAATAGAGATTTTCACTGGGCATATAAACACCAATGGGCCACTTCAGACTTGTAATGAGCTATTTCACTTTTTACTTGATGCTTATTTTTATTTCTAAAACATGTTCAAATAAAAGATTAATTCCAAGCATCGGGTACAGCGATCGGCCGTTGACAGCATGCTAGCAGCGAGTGAAAATGCAGGCAAAATGCATTAGTATCCAGCTACAAAACGGTTCTGCAGAAGCTCATTTGTGTCCCCAAGATAATTCTAGGTGTTCGGTCTGCTCGGTGTGGCTGGATGCGGAGCTAACGGCCAGCACTGTTGTTGTGTGTGCCTTCACTCGTTGGCTCCTAAAATATGTTCTTCCTGGATGGTAGCCATGTCGATGCCCATTTTTCCTGCGTTTCACACTGCCCACAGCGGTACTTTATTAGCGTAGCTTAGCATTCTGGACCCAAAACGGAGGTGAAAATAGAAATGACTAATCACCTCCATTTTTTTTAAACAGGTATGCAAATTGTTACATGAAATGTTACATACATGAAGTTTGGTTACGCAATATCAAATGCATGTTTTGGGGATTTTTTTGGGGGTGGACTGCTGTGCTAAAAGTACTGCTGCACACCAGAGTGATGATACGTTCAGATTGAGTATCCTTTTGTTGCTTCAGCAGGGTATGGCATCAGACCATATAACTGTACGTTGACCTTACTTTTGCTCTCAGTAACTGTCATTAAGGGCTTGTCTGGCTATTGCAGGCCGTCGTATGTGGTGCCGACCAACTTGTTCCAGGGCATCAAATCCATTAACCCCATGTTCAGAGGCTACTCCCAGCAGGTGAGGAGGTGTTATAGAATATCGGGGACTAAAGCTTTCCGTCACTACGACGGATTCCAGTGAAATGGATTTTTGTCGGACGGAAAATCCATTTGATGGAAATGTTTGAGCCGCGGCGCGCCCTCATTTTTAAAGTGCGGCACAAAGGAACACGACTCGGGAGCTGTCAATCTCGAGGGCGGGTCTATCTCGACTGTTTGGGTCATTAAAAGCTGTGATTTACAGCGAATGCACGCCTGCATCCCGACATCTATGCAAGCGTTTGCCATGTCATTTGCCGTGATGTAAAATGCGAATAAAAAAAACGATCTGGTTATTTTGTTGGGGTTAGGACTACGGCTATGGTTAGGATTAGACGAACGCAAAGACGTCGGGATGCAGACGTGCATATGTTGGTTTTCGTAGGCTCACGGGGTGATACTCAGTCGGGTGCCTAACCGGTAAAAAAGTTCAGTCAGATGAAATTTTTTTTGCTTTAATCCCTGGAATATAGACTGGACTTTCTACCAGCAAGTGAGGCCGCACACACTGGCATATCACAGAGATCGAAATATTTACTTTGGAGAAACTCGCGGTGCGAAATGTTCTGCACGGTGTCCGCCCAGAACTAAAACGCAAGAATGATACCAATAGACTCATATTCAAACCATTACAAAAGGGCCCTAAACTTTGACAGGAAACAAAAGCGGACAGCAAGTCGGCGTGAGAGCAAATTGATAAATTGACAGCCAGAGGATAATCTAGAACACAAATTCATATTAATATTGAAGTGGCAAAAGCATTTAATAACAATTTCCCTAGCGCTCAGGTGGCACCATACAGTCTATGGGTGGCACACAGCCACGCTTTAAGGGGACATAGGTGTCCACAGCCTTTAGCATTTGAGAGCTGTACTTCTTCACTGGAGCACAGTCTTGCGAGAGCCGCATAACAAATGCACGTGTGCAATCTCCGAATCCACCCAGCGATGCTCCGGTTGACTGCCGTAGAATATTGCCGTAGAATGTTCTGCACCGACTGCGCGCTTTCTATTATTACTATTTTTTTTGTTTACTTTTCCTGCAAATAACATAATACCTCTAGTAGAGCTTGAAAACTGAATTATTTTTTAAATGTTCCGTTCCGAACGGTTCAGGCAGGTCTCTGTTTTCGTTCTCGGAATCGCTCCACCACCAAAATATCGTTCCTGAACCGGTTCGGAACACAAAAATTTTGTTCGTTCTTAAAGTTCCTTATATTGTGCAATGTTAAGTTTAGATATAGTTTATGCAAATATGTTTGGTGGTCTTTCAAACTTCAGTGTAACTGTATTAACGCCATTACATTTGCTTCCTCGTCTGTCCACAAGATGGAGCCCCAGATGCATGGCGCTTGATGACTGACAGTGAAAGTTGGATGGATGCACAACCGGAAATGGTCCCCCAGACCTTAGAAATGTTCAAATATGTAGAGAACAGAAAAAAATGTTTTTGACCGGTTGTGGATTTAATAATGTTCCGTTTCTGTTCCGGAACATTTGAATACATCTTTTTTCGTTTCTGTTTCCGCTCCTTGTAAAATTCCATACATTTCCATTCGTTTCCGTTTTCGTTCCTTGAACCGGTTCGGAGCCCTGACGTCTAGCAAGACAGGCTCCGGTGCGTGGCTAAAATAATGTTCTGCGGAGTTGCTTTTCTATTATCTACACACAGGCACACGCACACATGCAAAGCGAGTCGGCACGTATGTGCGGCAAGTGTGCGTCTTTAGAACAGAGCGCGTCAGCTCTGTGAACCGCAGACTGACGCTCTTCTCTCCCTTGTGTATCAATATGGGTGGCCGCGTTTCCATACAACATGAATAACATTGCTTCCTCAATCCGACCTGCCGTCGTTAAACTTTCAGACGTGTGGGCAACTCTCACTATCTCTCACTCTTTTAAATGCTTAAATTATTATTATTAGATGTGTACGGGGCAGCGACGATGATGCCGCTGGTTTGTTTAGCTCCTGTTGGAACGTTCCGATTTGTGTATGTGTGTGTTTAATATCGCTTCCTCAATGCGACCCGCCGTCGTTAAACTTTCAGACGTGTGGGCAACTCTCATCGCTCTTGTTTACGGAGCTGTACAAATAGCTGCAGCCCGGTGATGGCGATGATGCCAGCATGGCGCTGGTTCATTCAGCTCCTGTAGGAACGCTCATGTTTGTTTGTGTGTGTCTTTGTGACTGTGTGTGTGAGCGCGCAGGCGACCAGCAGGCTGCAGAGTTGTGCAGAATGAAAAAAACAAAACAAAAAAAATGTTGAAACATCGCATGGCTCGCGGTGTAAGAACCGCAGGGGGCGCACCGTGGTTTATCAACTATTGCAATATATCGTTCAACATTAACCCTCATATTCCAAATGCTACACGGAGCTGCTCAACTCCACTCACTTTATCCAGTCTGCCTCAGAATGTGCAGAACAACCAGGACAGCAACTCAACTCACAGCAACTCAAACTGCTTCTCATATATAGCTATAAAAGTCATCAGACATGAACAACCAAACTGCACTGTACCTAGTATCAAAACTGAAGTGTTCCCACTGATAATAAAATTCCTTTTTTTAAGTTCTTTTTTCAGCCTCTCAAAGGCTTTTTATTTGAAATATTTTTGTAATTATCTTTTTTTTGTAATTGTTCTTTCTTTCCTGGCAGGATTCCCAAGAGTTCCTGCGATGTCTCATGGACCAACTTCACGAGGAACTGAAGGAGAGTCAGCTTGAGCCTGACGACCTGTCCGGAGTCATGGTTGTCTCTGCTGCGGACTGCCTTCCTGAGGACGACAGCCGCAGCCAGTCCGACAACGACTTCCAGTCGTGCGAGTCGTGCGGCAGCAGCGAGCGCATAGACGGCGAGGTTCCCGGCGGAGGACTGGCAGACCGCGCTTCAGGAGATCACGCTAACGAGACGGAGCTCTTAATGGAGCGAGATCAAGAGGTGAGAAGTAAATGATGATTGCAGTCCTAGCGTGTGTGTACCTACTGTGCATGTGTAGATGAGTGATGATTCTTTTTCTAACGTGTGTATGTTAACATTCTGTCCAGGTGCCGGCCAAGCGATGTTGGCAGAAGGACAAAAACTTGATCAACGATCTGTATCACTCAGGAGGAAGTGAATACCACTCGGGAGGAAGTGAGTACCGCTCAGGAGGAAGTGAGGTGGTCGACATGGACAAAGACATTGATACCACCGCCATGGGCGAGAATATTCCCTTCATCGGTAGCCAGGGGACACTAAAGGTTCAAGGCACGAATGCAGGTAATTGGTATCCATACATTTAGTCATGGCATAAATTTAGCTGCAGCTATCAAGTATTTTACTAATGAAGTATTCAAATTTTTTTTCTAGTCAAGTAATCAAAAAATACATGTTTTTCCAGAGCTAGATAGTAACTACAAATATACAAAAGCTGAATATAAATGATCTTATTGTATATAGGAATATTTGACTGAAGTCAATTACTTTTCAGTAAGAAGCATTTTTATTAATTCAATAATATATAAACCCCACATCCTAGTGTGTTCGCTGTTGTCCGGTGCATGTGTGTGCACATGCGCATGTTATTCCCTTCTCTGTCTGAAACATAACAAGCCATGAGCAACTAAGCTCCCGAGTAGGGCTGCAACTAACGATTATTTTGATAATGGATTAATCAGCCATTTTTACTGCCGATTAATCGATTAACCTGTTAATTTTGCCTTTAGAATTATTAGCATTAATTATGATTAAGAACCATTATTAAAAGTTTGCAATGTTAATATTACAACCTTTTTTGCCGTTTCTCTATCTCCATTTTATAGTAATGGCATGAAAGAGCCTACTCTTACAGGCTAAATTATAATATATTGGGCTTTAACGCAAGCTTACGTGTTGTCTTTATTGTATTGGCAGCCTTGATACTGGAAAAAATGCATTGGGAACAACAGATATTCAACACGTTTGAGCAAAGATTAGGCCAAACCATGAAACGATTAATCGATTATCAAATTAGACTGCGATTATTTCAGTAATTAATCGATTAATCGGTTACAGCTCTACTCCCGAGCCAAGCAAGCAGCGAACACGAAACACCCACACAGTTCCAACGGAATTGTGGAAAATTAAGTTTGCTGCGTCTCCCCAGAAACTCGCACAACGGCAATGGTTGTAATCCGCTGCCCCCAACAAAACAATGCATACGTCATCCAAGCGGCCGGCTGGACAGCTAAAACTGTGTGTGGGGGTGTAGTATTGACTTTTATTTTCATGATTCACTGGTGCTACAGTTTTCCGATACACCAATAAAGTCTGTATTGGTGTATCGGACATTGAGCCCCAAACCCTTTTGAACATTTTTAATGTACTTCATCAGATCCATTCCAGGACACACAGCTGTCCAACATAAATCGGATGCAGAATCCAATCGCTATGGACGGACAACAAACCAAGATGTCCTGCAGTCCGCCCAAGGCTCCTTCTGGCTGGAGTGTCCTCAATAAGAAAGGTTGGACATTTTTTTTACACCAGTGCTAATGTCGGTACTAATCAATCTGTGTTGGCATGAGCAACTGACCTGCTGTAGAGAGCAACTGACCTGCTGTAGAGAGCAACTGACCTGCTGTAGAGAGAAACTGACCTGCTGTAGAGCGAAACGTACCCGCTGCAGAGAGAAACATACCTGCTCCAGAGAGCTGTACCTGCTCCAGAGAGAATACCTGCTGCAGAGAGAGAGAGAGAGAGAGAGAGACGTGCCTGCTGCAGAGAGAAACATGCCTACTGCAGAGAGAAACATACCTGCTGCAGAAATAAATCGACCTGCTGTAGAGGGAAACAAACCTATTGTAGAGGGAAACTCACCTGCTGTACAGAGAAACTGACCTGCTACAGAGGGAAACGGGCCTGTTGTAGAGAGAAACGTCCCTCCTGCAGAGGGAAACGGACCTATTGTTGTGGAAACAGACATGCTGCAGAGAAAAACTGACTTGCTGTAGGTAGAAACTGACCTTCTGTAGAGAGAAACTGGCCTGCTGTACAGAGAAACGTACCTGCTGCAGAGAGCCGTACCTGCTGCAAAGAGAAGCGTACCTGCTGCAGAGAGAGACATGCCTGCTGAGAGAAACGGACCTATTGTCGAGGATAATTGACCTGCTGTAGAGGGAAACAGACCTGTTGCGGAAACGGACCTCCTGTAGCGAGAATCTGACCACCTGTAGAGAGAAAGTGACCTGCTGTAGAGAGAAAGTGACCTGCTGTAGAGAGAAAGTGACCAGCTGTAGAGAGTAACTGGCCCGCTGTAGAGAGAAACTGACCCGCTGTAGAGAGTAACTGACCCGCTGTAGAGAGTAACTGACCCGCTGTAGAGAGAAACTGACCCGCTGTAGAGAGAAACTGACCTGCTGTAGAGAGAAACTGACCTGCTGTAGAGAGAAACTGACCTGCTGTAGAGAGAAACTGACCTGCTGTAGAGAGAAACTGACATGTTGTAGATGGAAACTGCCCTGCTGTAGAGAGAAACTGACCCACTGTAGAGGGAAACTGACCTGCTGTAGAGAGAAACTGACATGTTGTAGATGGAAACTGCCCTGTTGCAGAAGGAAATTGACCAGCTGTACAGGGAAACTGACACTCTGTACAGAGCAACTGACCTCCTGTGCAGAGAAACTAACCTGCTGTAGCGGGTAACTGACCTGTTGCAGAGGGAAACTGAACTGCTTTACTGAGAGGGGGGATTAGGGTTAGGTGCAGGTATGTTTTTTAATACACAGTGTTGATAAACCTGATAAAACATTTGAAATAAAACGGCGAGTCTGTGTCATCCACAGCAGTGAGCAACTTCTCTCCACCAAAAAGCAAGCGGCAGAAGAAGTACCGCAGCGTGGTCACTGACATCTTTGATGGAACCATCGTCAGCGCAGTGCAGTGTCTGACCTGTGACCGGGTACTAGTCTGTTTTCAAAACTTTGACCCTTGAGTTACAAGCGAGATTTTGAACATGGAAAGCTGAAGAAGAAAATACAGATAATCTAGATATTGTAAGCTATGTATATATATATATATATATATATATATATATATATATATATATATATATATATATATATATATATATATAATTATACCATTACCCTATTCAAGTATGGATCCACTTCTTGATATTATGGCTGCCTGTAGGAATAGGTGAATAACATACATTTGATGGAACCATATCCTACAAAGGAAATTTAAGTAATTTACAATAATCTGTTGAAA
>OMKY01180773.1:5145-27740 GCA_900302395.1 Bregmaceros cantori
CTTAGATGAAGCCGAATGCAACACACTGCATGCCATCAATCCCCACAGAAGAGATACACTGCCATTTATAATTTAGTGCAAATCACTTAAAATGTTACTCCTCTCTCAAATTTTGAGCAATCACTCTGAAACTTGGTATATAGTATCTCTGGACCGAGCCTCACAAAACTCTTGAAGAAAATCTTGTGCGCGCCATCTGCTTGGCCCCGTATCACTGCTTGCAGTTATATTATCTATTTGTATTTTCTCCATCTCCTTCCTATTCAGGAATAGGAAGTGTGATATGTTCAGTGACAAAATAAACTAAACTAAACAAAAAAAAAATCAACTGGCATCAATAGATATTGAGACATTTTCCAGATGTTATTTTTGTGTTCCAAATATGACCTAGACAGTGGAACATGTTGTTGGAAATGGCAGTGATCAGTGGCAATGGATTCATGCTACTGCAAGCAAAATTGGAGTGCATTTGGTGATTTTTCGCTCCAAAATATGTGATGGAACTAATGATGAGTATAGAATGGAGGACAGTCATCACATTTTAGTAGACAATCGGCCTGTTGAGGCCACCTTGTTTGGTGCATGTTATTTTTCTGTTTGATATTTCTACAGTTTTAAAGTGCTCACTTCAACTGTTTACAATGCTAGCCAAGGAAACATATTCAGATGCTTATGAGTGGCACGGAATACCAGACAAGTCTTGGCACTGGATTTCCCCGATTGTCCAGCCCACAGGCGGTCAGCATCACTTTACTTAGCTCACTATTGAGCATTATTAAACACTGCAACTTCGTATTGACTAGTTACTGCCAAATTGAGTGAGGTTTCATACCTGGACAAATCTCTCAACAGCTCCTGACTGTGTTGTTGACAACGGGAGAAGTACTGAGACTGAGACTCCACCAAGTCCAGCAGGCAGCGCGAATGGTCCACCTTTTACATACACACACACAAGAGAATTAGAATCAGCTTTATAGCCATTGGTGGCAATGGTGCAAAGAGATGTGGTGCTACCATAGACCGTTTTTAAATATGGATGTCACATTGGCTTCGATGGGCATGCCGACTTGCCGTTGGTTGGCCTGCAGCGTGGAGCTACGCAACATTTTCATTTCTTTTTTATTCATTTTTGTCGCCGCGCGGCAACCGGGGATGCTAACTGCCTGATCTGTTATTACCGCTAGGTAGAATGAGCACCGTATTGGAATCTCTACACATGCACTTCTAATATAGGGGTAAAATGAAGGCTTCGAAAATATGTACACATGTACACAAATCACAGTACCTGTATTATTATTTTATTAAATTATTACTGTAGCGATGACGTAGGTATAAGACAAGCCCTTAGCTCCATATTTGGAAACGGTGTGTCCCCAAACCTCCCTGGACCACCCCAATGTATGGGTACTTTGTCAACATGGCAGAACCTGTGAGCGCCATGCCGGAGGAACAAAGCAAGTCCGTTCACGGCAACGGGATGACGTCACGCACGCTGCGTCTACTTTATATAGAGTCTATGGGTACTACACAATGTTGCATTGTATCCACTACAAAACACAATAGTCCGACTCCAATAATCATAACATGTTTAGTGTGTATGTGTCTGTGTGTGTTGCGTATCTATGGGGGTGTAAATCACATGTGTGCAGCTCAGTCCTTCGAGAAGTTGTCTGCTCATCTGTGACTGGCGATCAAACATACTTTGACAGATCCTCAGCTCCATCTCTGCCTACACGACACACCCGCACACGGACACCCAGCCACACACACACACACACAAAAGAAGATTTAAGATTTAAGATTTAATTTATACAGTGTAACAATGGAAAACTGTATAACTGTAACTATAACTAACTGTTGAGCAGGGCTTGAATACAAAATTAAACGTTCCGTTCTGAACGGTTCAGACAGGCCTATGTTTAACGTTTTCATTCTCGGAACCGTTCCGCCACCAAAATATCGGTCCTGAACCGGTTCAGAATGCAGAAATTTCGCTCATTCTTGAAGTTCCTTATATTGTGCAATGTCAAGTTTAGATATAGTTACACCATTACATTCGCTTCCTCGTCTGCCCAGCCCCGGTGCATGGGGCTTGATGACTGACAGTGAAAGTAGACCGAAATAGTCTCCCAGACATAAGATATGATAAAAAATATAGAGAATGATTGGTGGATTTTCATAATGTTTCGTTTCTGTCCCGGAACAGTTGAATAAATCTTTTTTCATTTCTGTTTCCGCTCCTCATAAAATGCCGTTCTTTTGCGGTTTCCGTTTTCGTTCCTTGAACCGGTTCGGAGCCCTGTTGTTGAGCACCATTGAAAAGATGTGAGGAAGATTTGCGGTAAACTATTGCACCGTATATTGTACAAAAAATAAATTTAAATATTCAAGAGTTACAATCAACACACTAGTGGAGGACACACTATGCCATAAACAAGGATAGGACTAAAGAAAGGACTTACCTGAGTTACCTCCTGTGCCCACATCTGGAGGCATGGGTGGGAAAATAAGTTATAAAGTCAATATTTAAAATGGTTCAGCACATACATTTTTTTTTCAGTGTAATTCCAAAATGTACAGTCTGTCTGGCTCAGTGATATGTCAGTTTATGACAGTTTATCTGTAATTTATTTGATGCTATTCATTTGTTTACAAAATAATTAACATTAAAACATAAAACAACATTAAAACATTCTGTCAGTACCATAAATCAGTGGTTATGGTTTTGAACATTTTAGCTGTGACCTAAAGCTCCTGAGACAGGTTTTTAAGTCAGCTGATCGTGCATTCCTCTGTGTCGCCCCTTTAGAAGCTTTTCAAACTGCCCAAATGTTGTGTGAGAAGGTATTCTACAATCATATAGATTGTATTCTTGAGGATCGCCTGGAACTAGCAGGTCAATGACATACACACTCCAAGAGACATGCTGGGGCCAGACCATCTAGAATCTGATACACTAGACACAAGCTTGAAAACTCTCTGAAGTTTTGAAAAGTTAAAAGAATTCTCAAAAATATTGCAGTGATGGTCATTGAGTGTTTTTATAGTGGTGAAATGGGATTCATTGGATGTATTGTTAGACAGATTGTTCAAGCCAGCAATCTATTATATGGAAGAAGGAAAAGAGCGGAAGAGAAAAGTACCTGTAGCCACTTGACACGGAGGAAATTGAACATGAAGGACATTTGAGCAACATAGTTCTCAGCCAAAGGGTTGGAGTTGAGATTCTGTCAGAGAAAAACAAAACAAAATGGGAAGGTATGTCGTTACAGAAACACCCCAACTATGGCTAAGCCGGGGGCACAGACGTTTCATGGCATCCCCTCTATGAGAAAAAAATGTTGCGTTACAGATGTTCACTAGCCTGGGAAGCCAGAGCCAGCGAATTGTCCACGCTTCACACGCGACTCTGTGGTCCAGTGGTTCAGGATTCTCAGGACCAACCAACCAGGTTCGAATCGAGACATGGGCCTCCATGCCACTTGCCTACCGCGGTGTGAAAATGATCATTCTAGTCTTGTGTGATGCATGGACAATGTATTTGTTCTGGCCTCTGCCAGACTATATGAACACCAGTACCATGATCAACACAGAGCCATCATATGTTGACAGGAAGGTTGTATTCTGATTTGCAGGGCTTCCGGAGAGCCGTCCCTGCAGTGCAACTATATTAACGTGAAAACGCCATTACATGCACTTCCTCATTTGTCAGATGCATGGGGCTTGTTGACTGACAGTGAAAGTTGGATGGATGCACAAGCGGAAATAGTCTCCCAGATATAGAATATTTAAAAATATATAAGGAAGGAAAATAAAGAAACGTTTTTAACCGGTTTTGTGGATTATAATTTTCCGTTTCTGTTCCGGAACAGTTGAAGAAATCGTTTTCCGTTTCCACATAAAATTCTGAAAAATTCAGTTCGTTTTCAGTTTTCGTTCCTTGAACCAGTTTGGAGTGCTGGTTTAAATACAGTAATAGCAAATACTGACCTGCGCTTCGGCCTCTGCTTCGTGGGCCTTCTTTACTCTGGTCTTCGCAATGTCCAGATCCAGGCGTCTATTGAGTAGAGCCCTTCGTTCTTCCTGTGTAGATATTGGGGCCAATTTACACAATTTATAGTTAACATAATGGGGATGGGCACATATACATTATACTTTGGCAATGAGCAGATTTTTTTTTGTGGGACTTGAATTGAATCAGATGTGCGAGTGTACCTGCATGGCTCTGTACTGGCCCTCAGTGAAGCCACGTAGAGGAGCCAAGTAGTGAATGTGACAGCTTTGGACAAATTCCCTATAAGCTGCTCCGGCTTGTTTCTCAGCTTCTCCACAGCGTATCAGAGCTGACCCTGCCAGCATACACACACACACACACATTCACACAGACACACTCTTTTAGGAACACATTTGTTGTGAGCAAGGTTTGAAAATGAAATAATTTATCAAACGTTCTGTCAAAATTTTGCTCATTCCGTTTCTGTTCTGGAACAGTTGAAGAAATCTTTTTCAGTTTCCGCTCCTCATATGATTTTGTAAAATTTTGTAAAATTCAGTTTTCGTTCTTTGAACCGGTTCCGGTTCCGTCATGGAAATGATTAAGTACAATTGTGTTTTCACTTGTACCTAATGATTTCCATGACAATTACTGCAGTAAAATGACAAATGAAGATGTATTTATTTATTGTATTTATTTTATTTTTGTATGACATACCTGAGGAGGCCCATAATGTGCGATGGCCCAGTGGAATTTGCTAGATACACCAGGCAACCAGTCCAGTCCTGATTATACTCACCATAAGTAGTGTGGGGGCCAAACTCCGCACCGGCCCCTGTCATCACCTCCCCCAGGAGCTGGAGGCGACAGGGCCTGGGAGGGGCATTCCAGTCTAGCTGCTCATACAGCCGGTCCTCCAGCCTCTCAGCTAAGAATCACAATGACGTCACAATGAAACCACTGCAATAAACTGCAACAATATCAAGTCAGTGCAGACATACACGTGCCAACAACCTCTCTGGCTGTGTTTAGTGAACTATGCACACTGAACTCTCACTTCTTCAGTGCACTGTTGGGGTCCCTTACTGTCTCAACTCAAACACATTTTGCTCTTAGCAGAAATTACCTTGTGGCGATTTAGCAGTATTTCTGTTTGATTTATTTGCGTGTAACACATTTGTTTACATTATGTGCAGATATGGACAGAGTACCCATACAAATTACTTAAGTAAAAGAATTGTTACCTCAGCAAAATATTACTAAAGTAGAAGTAAAAAGTATTCATCCAAATAGGTACTCTAGTAAAAGTAAAAAAGTACTCCACAAAAAAGTTACTTAAGTAGCGAAAGTACTAGGAGAGAGAGAGACTAAGAGGGGGCGAGAGAGAGAGAGACCGCGAGGGAGTACAAGAGACAGGCACAGAGGGAGAAAGCAAGAGACCAAGAGGGAGAGAGGCAGAGAGATTGAGAGAACGAGAGAGAAAGCGTGAGAGGGAGAGCGATATATATGACACCAACGTATGTGCCAACACGTGTCGCTAAAGGCCAACTTAATGCAACGGTGGATTGAAATTCAAGATTTTCACAAGAGCGCCCTACGCACTGAAACCGAGACACAGCTTCTGTCTGATAGTGTGTCCCTGTGTCATTTGAAACCAATCTTAAAAACATCCATATCAGTTCAGCAGTTTCAATAACTTTAGACTTAGGTCTGCCATATTGTGCACCTTAGTCCAAAAAGATAAACATACTGTTATATTTTTTAGATTAAGATATAATAAATATTAAGCTGTAACACATTGTTGTGAGAGCAGTGATGTCAGTAACAAAGTTACAGTAGGTAACTTTTTTCCCCAGTAACTCGTAATCTAACACATTATTGTTTTACAAAGCAGGAATCAGATTAACGTTACTTACCAAAACACACTTTAGTTACTATGTTGTTACTTTAATGTTCCATAAGGATCATAATGTAACTTTAAGTTCAAGAAAAAAAACATTTATTATAACAATTAATTGTTTCAAACATTTCAGCAGCAGCAGGAATTAAGTGAAAATAATTAGCTTAGTTATGTTTAACTAAGCCCACCTATTAGCTACTATTAACTTTACTTTTAAGTTGAGTAATCTGTAATCAGTAGTTGGATTGATAAGGAACTACAGCAACACTGTGTGAGGGACACACTGACACACCAGGGTTGGGCTGCAGCAGAGCCTCTGTCTGGGAGACCAGCAAGTCTGTGAAGGCCTTGGTGGTTTCCACTTGGGAGAGAAGCTCCTCCAACCTGCCATCCAGCTGGGTGCTCTCAGCCTGGCCCAGAGCCTCTCCTGTGTACTGGACACACACAAGCGAAGGAAGCCGTTAGCTGTCTGGAGGGCTGCTTTATTGAATGGAGTGTGGTGTACTGCTTGATGCGACCCAGATCTAGAGACAGATCTATAGTGTGTATGTACCTTGGATTTGATTTCAGTTCTCTCTTAATAGAAGCGATACAATTTGTGTATGAAACTGTCAAAAAGATGATATTATGAATAAATAAAAATATTTTGGAAGGGTAGAAAGTCTGCAGACAATTTGTAATAGCCTTGTTTGGCATTAAAATAGATGAAAGAAAATATAATCAAATTTATTAGGTTGAAACTGCAATTATTGTTAATCAAATAAGTTGTTTGAATGTGAAGTTCACCGATTGGCGTGGGTGCAGCGTAAAACGCAGACAAACGACGATTTTGTGTGATAATTACACACAAACAGAAAACTGTGTCACAATTTAGTACTGTCTCAAATTCTGAATTGAGCACCTATGTTTTGGACTTACGAGAAATTACATTGTGACGATTCAAGTTGGTGAATAAAATAATAAAATAGTGCACAAAATGCACCATTTGAGACACAGTGCAGGAGCAATACCGAGTTCAGTGCAATTATCTGGATGGCTAATCACTTGAGTGAACAAGTAATTTTTACTATTTGTTAAGTCCAATTCATCAGTCAATCAGTCTCGGAAAAGATTCTCCAAGTTCATACTGGCATGAACCTGCATACCTATTATTGCATTACCTATTATTTTCAATACAACCAGATATTGCAGTTTGGCTGTTGAAATTGCAGTGTATCCCTAGCCTGGCATGGCCAGACAAACGTGCGCACCTAAAGCAACCCACTTGCGGCGATAGTTTATTTGACACTCGTCTGTGCGCCTAGACCAATTTGTTCCTAGATGGCCAAAGGAAACTAGCGGGCGCTTACGAAACTGTCACTTGAAGGGGCAAATGGGGCGCCGCGCAAAGTTAACGGTTTACGATGCCCTTTGATGAATATTATTATACATCTTATTATATACGTCTTTAGATACATTTCGTTTGGGAATTACTGTCTGCAAATAAGTAAAAGGTCAACAAACCTGTACCGCGCGGTTGAGAAAATTACCCGCGTCCGCGGCCAGGCGCGTCAGGTCCATGGTGATGATGATGATGATAACTGCGCTCCGGTCAACCAGCGAGTCCTCCCGCCGCCATCTCTTCAGCTTCCGAGGGATGACTCAGTCCGTGACGTCACCTTGTCGAGCGATGACAGTGACGTCATTGACACCTGTGACTGTACTACCAATGACGTGCACCGTCAGGTCACCAACGGGGTAAAGGGATACAAGGGCGGCCACCGACGATCAGGTGACAAGCTTTTATTTAAATGGACAATAATGACGATAATTACGATTATTGCTATTGTTATGTGAAAATATCAAATTAAATTGCAATCAAATGTATTGAACACGACAGCACGTATAGATGTGTTCAAAAGAAGGCTGCAAGCCCGCTTTACTCTTAATTATTGTCATATTGAAGTTGGTGACATATCTCTTATATGCCTATAAAAATGAGTTGGAACAACTAATATTTCTTTGAATTTATTTTAAGGCTGTATTCAGACTTCAGAGCTAACCCTAACTCAAAATAATGACTGAAAAACTCACACGTTTAAGCTGTTCTGACTCAAGTTTTTTAGGCAGCTACACACGTTGATTTTATGTTGAACTTGAAGTGATTTTTCCATTCTTCACAGAATGTTCCATTCATCCAAGCATATGCACTGGGTTACATCGTTAAGTACATGGCAGATTTTACCAGCCTCTTCAGAAAACATCAGGTGACCAGATACGGAACATACAAACCAGCCAATTTGTGCCAGTGTAGCGACCATAGATATATTCTAGAGTATATTTATTTTACAGTCTACGATCGCGACATTGGCAATGATCGAAACTCTGAGAAGGACGTCGTAATCACGAATTGAGCTTGAATGAAATAAAACTCGCACCTTTAAAATTGTTCGAAGTTAAAAGAAGGTGTCAAAGAGCAACCATCCATTGATGAAGAGGAGTAGGACGATGGCCAGGAACACTGCTGTCCGCTGGGTGTCGTCCGCCATCACCGCGATCCTGGCACTTCAAAGTCACGGACGACCGAAAAGACTCGCTTTTCAAATTACACATCAGAGCCCACAACTAATAATCGCGATGATTACACACGCGAATACAACAAAAAATCTGAACGTTCTCTAGGTGCCGACATAAATTGACGCAGTTAACGGGGGAAGGCGCGATTAGCGAGGAACATGAATAGGTTTAAGAGATTAACGCGGCGCACAAACATTTACGCTTGGGGCGATTACGGGTTACAGTTGACTCTTTAAAAACACTTAAAAGTAAGAATTTGTTTTACTCTCGTAAATAGGTCCAGCAAATTATTGCCCTTCCCTACACAATTTCGGACGGTCTCCATTATGGTCAATTACAATATGATGGCATGTACTTCTTTGGTTGATTGTGCGGCGCTATCTCTCGAATGACATCCTGGGTCGGGCCACTCTCGGACGCCCCCTTTACTTCACCTCCCGTCATGATATACTGGTAAAATATTTTAATATTAATAAAATATATTATTCAATGTATTTCTGTGTAGCAAACAAAAACAAACATCTTAACATGATCTGGGTCATAATAACCGTTTCAAACCTCGTTAATTCTACTAATTAACTAACAGTTCGACGTCATTTTGATGTTGCATTGTGTTGCAGTTTACCAACTTAAAGTGGCACAGGAATGATTATAGTAACCAACGCGCCAGCCCGTCACCCCCACACTGAATATTTTCAGAATATAAAATGGCCATTGGTTATGGATGAAGCAAATATGTTTAAAAATCACAGAGATCAACAGATGGAACATATTTATTATTATAACAACATACAAAAAAACAAGTGCAATAAAGTTTTGATCACGTGACCTGGAATGAGAAACAAGACTAGTGAACATAAAAGTTAATACAGAACTGCACTGGACAGCCGTCAAACGCCAGTGAGCAGAGCTTAGTGCAAAGTAACTGTTCCCTTGGAGCAGAGTGGGAGGTATATCGAGGAGCCCAAAACGTTCAGAATCTGAATGAACAGTGAACAAGCATCCATTCTTTTCCACTTGGTATTGCAGAGAGCACATTCCACACACATTTCATATTAGGGTCGGTGAATGGGAGAACAGGATTATATACAGCCCTGTAGAAACAGTACTGCTAATTGCAGGGACCCCTACAGGCTGACCTGCACCACCACCAGCGAGTGGAGGGATATGTAATTATAGATATGGAATGAGAACTCTCCACCCTATAGGATGCATTGAACACACCTTTTTTTAAAGAAAGATTTGTCGAGATGGCACATTCACTGTAAAGAAAACGCTATTGAAAGTTCCAGCTGAAACATCTTCTTCCCTCATCTTAGTTTGTGTTAGCATAGCTTAGCCCAACGGAGGAAGGTGGTTTGGCGATAGAAGCAACTAATCATTTCCATTTGTTCCTATTTAAAGTGGTTATGCAGCGAAATTAATGTATCGATAAAATAATCTTTGTCCAAACAAAGTGATAAAAATAGCAATCTAACGAAAAATCAAGATGGTTGGTGATGTTACAGAGCAATAATCCAGTCTCTCAATGCATCCCCATGAAAAAACCAACAACTTCAAGGACTAGGATCTATCTAAGAGACCCTCTTTTATGCATTAAACTCAGCCTGTTGAAAGAGCGCCAACATCACGCCATTCAACCAGGCGTAGTTTCCCACCACAAAAAACATGTTTACAGGCCCCTAGAAGTTGATGTATTTTCCACGTGTGTATTTATTATTTAATAAGACGTTGGCGGGTGTGTAACTAATCAAGACAAGCCTGAAGGCAGCGCAACATTGATTGTTTTTTTTTAAACCACACAGCCGAAGACAAACTTCTGATAGGCAGAAAGCAAGCTGATGTATGTACTCTTTCGACAGGCTGAGTTTGGTGTATAAATCAAGCGTCTTTTGTAAGATATGGGTCCTTGAAGTTGTCGTTTTTCCCATAGGGATGCAATGAGAAGCTACTGGAGGACTGCTCTGTGCCACAGCCCTGGCTTCATTTTTCGTCAGATCACTATTTTTGGCACTTCATGTTTGGACAACTCATTGCACAGTAACATTGATGTAAATCAAATACATTTTTTAGCGATACATCAATTTCGCCGCATAACCACTTTAAACCCATTGTAACAAGATTGGTATATGTCAACTCAACTAACACCATATTTCAGTAGGAATTTTCGGTGGCGTTTCCCTTTAAGAAGACCTTTGCTGTGTCTTTAGCCAGAAAAGTAATGGTCCATGCATCGCACGCGACTAGAACGAACATTGGGTCTGGTCTCAAGCGAATCAAAAAAACTCAGATTATTAAACGCCACACCCTTTTTTTGATGCGCTTGAGAACAGACCCAATGTTCGTTTTAGTCGCGTGCGATGCATGGACGATTAGTCGGTTCTGGCTTGCCAGGCTGGTGTCTTTGTGCAGGAGCATCATAGGTACGGGGCCCAGCCCAGGTACATCAGACAGAGCAGGCTATCGTTGGTGGCTTCCTGGATGAGGTAGTGCACATGTCCCTCAATGGACAGTGGCAGACCCTTCACCTTGTTACGGCTCTTGATCACCCCCTGGAGGCGCTGCTCAATGTCGCACACGTGAGTCTTTGCCTAGAAGTGCCGTCACATCACATAATTCATCAACAAGTTACTTCATGAAAGTAATCCAGTATAGTTGTAAGTATTGAGGAAAAAAACATCAGTTAAAATGTTAAGTAAGGGATTACATTCCATTACTTTTAGATTACTAAAACAGGGGTTTCAAACATCCGGCTCGCAGGCCACTATTTTTGCATCACCCTCCTTAATATGAAAGGTTAAAGTTAGTGTGGATTGCAATTTTTATGTCATTGTCAAATCCTGTGGTGAAGAGAAAGGTTGGTGAAAGACAGACAAATTCAGCAAAAGAGGGAGATTCCAATTCTTTTGGTTGAGCACATTTTAGTTGTGGTGTGATACTTCCAGAGGCCCACAGGTAAGTTGAATTTGAGACCCCAGATATAAGACAATCAAGTCAGTCATCAATTTAATGCATCCCAAATGTTTCAATTTTTTCAAATAAGGGTTTTGCAGAGAAATGCTGGACTAACTTTCTTCTGCTACGTGCACACAAGTTACAACAATCTCCTGAATCTGAATATATTTCTATAAAGATTTTTATTATATAAACTAGAAGCACTCAGAGATTGCAATCCTGCGCCGTAGTGGTACATAAAAAATAGTACTTTTAGTGCTAGGAGTATGTGTGGCAAACCATTATCAATGCAAGTGACCGTAGAGTAGCAAGATTGCGATTGTGGCCCCTGCGGCCCGGAAGTCTGGTCACGTGACCGGGGTAAGCGCCCTGCAATCTATCGGTAAGTTGGTGATTAAGTATGATTATGTTACTTATAGGCTACAGAAATTTAATCACTTATTCCGTTGGTCATTTCCAACAACTCTACATCCAGATCCGTGCACAACTTTTTCAGTTATCCTGGGGACAGACAAACCAACAAACGCAACCAAAAACATAACCTGCATTGTGGCGTGGCCCCCGGCCCCTCGCACAGCTAATGATTGTAATCCCCTATTCCAGTCAAATGTAACTAATCTTGATTGTGTTTGTGATTAAACAAGTCTTAAAATAACTTGCCATTTTTTTACCTTCTCATTGACGATCTCCCCAGTCTCGCTGGCTTGGGTTTTCAGTAGTCCTTTAGTTGGTTTACTCCATTCCACCAGAGGGTCGTGGAGGAAGGTCTTCAGTACACTGTATACGAATCAAGGTATAATGTGCAAGCACACATTAATGAACCAGTATATTTATTGATGTAGAATTGGCCCATAACTGGCCAGGGGAGAAACCAAGTAAATATCTACTCACAAGGAATTATACAAATATGACTGTTGCCTTTTTTTTGCCAAAAAGTATGTAGGACTTCCGAGGCACTGGCTGTGACACATTTCCTTTCATTGTAGCCTCCATGTAACAACTCCAGACAACATGCATACAGGTATGCATACATTTTGGACTGGCAATGACTAGATGTGGTTTCATCTCTGTGAAAGCAGTCATCTAAACAATGGCTTCAGTTAAATGAAAAAGTAAAACAATGAAAGGAGTGTGGAACGATGCAAACTTCTTGCACAGAAGAAAGGGAGGGGCCACACCGGCCACATTTTAAAAACGGAAAAAATTTGGACAGAAGCGGCTGCATTTGTCATTTCTATCCTATTTCTAGTTAACAGGTCGTAGGTCGGCCTCCATTTTTTCCCTTCTATTTCTCAAAAACGGGTAATATTTTGGCCGTTTAGCGCGATGATGTATAATAGCTTTTTTTCCAGCAAGTGCACCTTAGTGGAGTGAGTGTCAGAAGTAGCCAAATTGGAACACAGAGACTGTGTAGAAGCAGTTACCTGAGCAGCGGCTCACGCTGGTCTCTCATCAGCCTCAGAGTGACCTCACAGGCCTGTCTGAACAAGCCCTCTGTGCCCATAGGGCCCATGGCATGGACCATGTTCTGGGTCAGTCTGAACGGAACCACCTCTGGGACGTCAAACGTCTCCCCCTGGTGGTGCACACCGCACAACAGCAATTCGAAGAATATGAATACATTTAATAAGAATAGCAGAAGTCTACCAAAATATTCAATCTTAAAAAGAAAAACACAATCAAGAATCCATACTGAAATATGTTCTTGCCTGACCTTAGTAGAGTCTGTGGCTGCAACTAATGATTATTCCAAAAGCCAATTAGTGAAACTATTCGTTGACTAATTACTATTTAGTAAGGATTATAAGAGATTCATGTTGTCAACTTGAAATATGTTCCTTCTTAACCAATATATAGCAAAATGTATAGCAAATGTAAAACAATTACTTACTGACATTATAATGAATTATACCATTTATAGTTTCATATTTTAAAATGTATTTATGTCCATTTAATCTATGGTATTTTCAGAAATGATCAGTTCAATATCACATTTCCATGAACCAATAGAGTAGTATCAGCACAAGTAAGCTCAGAAAGTAACAATGATTCAAATTCTTGGCGATTAACCGCAGCGATTTGTAGTTGCTTTTATTTGTGTTGTGAGTATGTTTAGATGGTCGCAAGGGTGTATGAATTTGTATTGTTATGATGTGGAGTCCAGTCTATTTTTGGTGATGTATTAGTGAGTGTATATGCAGGGTTCCTACAAGTTTCTAGACTTTTTCAATACTTTTTAATCCACAAATTCTAGACCTAGATCGGAGTTCACCGGAAATCACCGACAAAGAAAAATCTTGGATTTGTTACTCATTTCTCAGAAAATATGTAAAAGGTGATGATGCTCTCTGCCAATTACGGTGGTTTTGAAAGGTTTTAAAAAATGGAGAAGTTTTAAATAACAAATAACAAATGATATTCTGCACACAAATTTTAAGTCATGCATATTAAAATTCAAGACGTTTTAAAGGCCTTAAATTGAAGACTGCGGCCACCCTGTATATATATATATATCTTTATAGTGTGCTTATGTGTAAATATTTGCAAATTGTATACGAGTACTTTTATGAATGTATGAGACCAGTGTGGACGTCAGGACGAGTAGTGAACACATGACGTGAGAGCTAACGGGGATCCGGAATATACACTAAACCAGGGGCCGCTTACTGCGACCCGGGTGAGCTAAAGAACAGCATGTCAGATAGATAAAACATGTTCCCCCCCCCAAAAAAAATCCCCAATGTCACGGCCCGGTTCGGAATGCCGTGTGCGGTGGTTGGAGACACCTGCACAAAACAATACTCACCTTGTTAAAGAGACAGTTGAAGTCAACATGAACACACTCCCCTGTAGTGGAGTCAAACAGAATGTTCTCTCCATGACGGTCGCCCAGACCAAGTATGTAGCCAACCATGGACATCAGAGCCGTGGAGCGACAGTAGGCCGACCGACTGCTGTACCTGGAGACAGACCCAGAAAACAACACAAACTCAATCCCGATATAATAATAATGATAATAATAATATGATGTCAGAAAGAACTGTTGAAAGGAATACACCACCGAAAAGATCTGCCTCTCCATCAGCAGCTTTACATCACAGCTAAAATGTTCACCGAAAAACATTAACATTTTGTCAGCATCATGAATCAGTGGTTGCAGTTTAAAGTTTTTATTATGCATTATATCCATGAGTATGTTCATACGTCTTTCATGTTGTATGTCTTGCCAGGGACTGCAGATGTAAATTACCCCGAGGCCAACTCTGGTGCAAAGCATGAATTGGGAACATTTATATTTAATTCTAGAGCGTCCCTGATAAATTGAAATTGAAATTGAGTGGCATATGATGTGTGAGCAGCAATGGGTCGTACCATGTGGTTGGGTCGGGGAATGTACGGAGGAACCACTCGTGGAAGACAGGGGGATGACGGGCACAGAGCACCTCCTTGTAGATCTTCAGCTTCTCCTCAAAAGGAGCCGTCCTGGGCAGCATCATCTTACGCAGCTCCTTGCCCGACAGGAACAGACCTGAACACATACAGCCACACACACACACATTAAAAGGCCCACTTGGCAACATTTTCCAAGGTTTCAATCTTCTAAGAGAGCTCTAAGACAAACAATTTGTCTATCAATTCCGTGTGGATTTTTAATTTTAAAGGTTCATCGAGTGCACATTTTGGTTTATGTATGTTAGTGACGTAAGGTCACCCGTCAGTGAGTTTTCGCTGCCTGGAGATGAGGCGTCATCGTAATGCACGCGAGGAAAAGTGTACTTTCTTTCTTGACTAATAATAAATAATAAAAGCTGGGTCTCATTTTGACACTTTCAGATCTGATCATTGTTTTTTTTTTATTTAAATGCATTATTCATTTGTTTGTTATACAGTGAAGATTGAATCTACATGCCTGCCAGGCCATTAAAAAGCCGCCGGTGTACCCCACTACCAGTCCAGCACTTGGTCTCTCTTGGACCCTATTTTGCTTTCAGTGTTGATCAATCAAATAAATATTCTGTTGGAAGTTACATTACAGTCCATAATAGATAGTGTTATAATGTTAGAATATACACAATAATAATAATAATAATAATAATAATAATAATAATATTCAATTTCATAATCATTCCCAATAGAAAGGAAAAACATTGCATATTAATCTGTATTTTTCACACCGGTAGAGGGTAAGAGAGTGTACCCTTCTCCTTGTACAGGGCCAACAGAATGTGTCGAAGTCCGGCTGTGTTGTTGACCCACTCAATGATTCCACACTCCTCGTTCAATGGAATCACAGCGTATGTGCAGATACGCAGCTCCCTGCGGCGCGACTCAGCATCCTTACGCAGACACTAGATACAAATTAACATCGTCATTTTTACTTCCATGTCTTCCAACACCACTATTTTACAATATATTGATTTGAGATGAATCAAAATACATACAGCATGTTCAGAGTAGTATTGGCAATCACCAATACCATGACACAGCTTATCTGATACATTGAAAGCATGCCCCAGGCTGTATGTGTCTGTAGAAATAAGAATAAAACAGTCAAACTATAAATAACTAGAAGCACTCAGAGAGTGCAAAACTGCGGCAAGGCCATGGGGTCACTGATACCAAAACATCTAGATGCTCAGAGAATTCTCAAGGAAATCAAGAAGGTGCTCTGCTCTACTCTACCCAACACTAACCTTGTTGATGAGACAGTTGAACTCCATGAGCCGACAGTCTTTGCGCAGGTCGTCTTTGGGCTTACACATCATGGTATAGTTTTTCCCATCAGAGCCCTTCAGGACAATCTTCTTAGGCTTCTGTAGGGAGGCCAGGATCTCAATCTGTGTACCCACACACAAAAGTGAAAAGTTACAAGTAGTTCCGAAACCCTATAAATCAGTCAGAGTAGCAAGGCATATAAACAACATTTAAGAGGAAAAAACTTTCTAGATGGCAAATGAGCCAATCTTAAGCTTACAGAGTCTTCAAACCCAGCCAGGTAAGTCCAGTGTCCGGGGAAGGCATCATGTTGTGTGCTGGGTCCTCCTGTAGAGGGCAGTGTGGGGATGAGCACGGCCTGCAGCGGGATGAGGATCTGACTGAAGGTCGGCTCCTCCACCAAGCGTTTGAGATGCCTGAAGTGCTGGCCCATGCTGAGAGAGGCACTGTTACCATCCACCTGGAGACCCAACAGCACACACAAGGTCAAACGCCAAGTGTCGGAAAGATTCTGATCCTTCCCACTCTTCCCGATCAATGAAACAAAATGTAACTAGAAGCACTCAGAAATTGCAAACCTGCACCGTAGTGGTACAAAAATAATAGTACTTTTAGTGCTAGCAGTGTGTGGCAAGCCATTATCAATGCAAGTGTTCATAGAGTAGTAGTCTGGCGAGCCTGAACCAGCGCATTGTCCACGCATTGCACATCGCTAGACATTGCATAGCATAACATCTAGTGGAGTGCGATGCGTGGGGGCGATGCGTTGGTTCTGGCTCACCAAGCTAGTAGGAAGATGACGCTGTTGGACCTAACCAGTCACACTGATTTTTACATGGAAACGCCTCATTGACCACCCCGTTCCCTAACCAGGTCCTTTCCATCCATCTATATGTAGGTGTTGGTGATTAAGTAAGATTATGTTGCTTGGTGCAGGCATGGGAGTCGTGGCCAAGCGGCGTGACGCCACTACGGAGAATGGGGATTGTTCACCTGTTAATAATAATGAATTATGACTATTATGTTACTTATAGGCTACAGAAATGCACCAAAAATCTCATCCAGATCTGTGGTCAACTTTTTCAGTTATGCAGGGGACAAGCCAACGTGAACAAAACATAACCAGCTCCGCAGCTCCGCCCCGGTGCAGGTAATAATCAATAGTTTTGTGCCGACACTACCCCAACTGGTCCACACAAATTTGATACATTTTCAAAAATATGAAATATTAAATGGTCATAGCTGATGAAAAAAAAGAATATGAAGAATATTCCAACCAAAATATTACAGTAAAAATTCATTGTAATGAGTTTGAGTCAGAATAAGTAACTTAATCCTTCTACATTTGTTGGTTAAGAAGAGTCAAATTTGAATTATTTAAGTTAAGAACTTTAATCTGTTGTAAACATTGCTCAGTGTTAATATTTTTAGTAACTCATTACTCGACTAATTGTTTCAATAATCGGCAACTAATTGACTATTAAAATAATGGTTATTTGAAGCCCTACTCAAGAGATTCCACCAGAACCTCACACAAGAACAGCTTCTAGGTATTTATATCCCCAAAATGGAAGCGCCTGGAATGTTATGGTTTTGCGTGCTCACCACCTTCGTTCATCATTTTGAAGACCATTAGAAATCTCTATGAATTTCTTGGTGTGAAAATGATGCAAGTGTTAAGAGTTCGGGCTGGGCGTAACTTTTCCATTGTGACAGCATACCTGCTTGTTGCACAGCTCCAGCAGTCTGTCTGTCAGTCGGTTGACGTCTCCAATAAACTTGGCCAGAGCTGGCTTGAGGTCCACCGCCTTCTTCAGGATCTCACTGCAGCGGTTCATCCGCATTGGATAAGACGACTGAATAAATAAATGAATCAATTAATAAATGAATAGGGAAAACATGCATTATCATGAACCAAATCAACACAGCACCTTATTTTAGCCAATATATGGGCATATCTGAGCTGGCTGTAGCGCAGCTTGGAGAGTGTCTGTCCCACTGACTGGAAGCATATAGATGTTGATGATGACTATAATGAAAGTTGATGGTATGATTATGAATCCCGGCTCCGACAGTTTCCAAGCCACAGTAAGGGTAAACAAGACACTGAACCCCAAATTGCTCCCAATAGGTGGGTCGTGGTTGAGGCACCTTGCTTGGCAACCGCTGCTATTGGTATATGTGCACATAATTTCCTGTTTGGGATTATTGTAGTATTCAACATTTAAAAAAAAAAAGAAAATTTCTATGTGATCTGTGACTTGTCATCCATTACATGATGTGATTTTGAAGTGTTTCAAATGCTGTATAAGAGTACTGGCAGTTTGTAAGGATTCTAGATTTTGGCCTTGATGTAAATTTCAGTAAGTAAATAAGCTGTGCTCCCCCACCTTGGACACAGCGGTCATGAGCCACATGGCCTGCTGGGGATAGGCCAGCAGCACCTTAGCCACGATGTCCCGCAGAACGTGGAACACCTCGCGGTGGGAGTGGCAGACTCTGGAGATGAGCTGGGAGAAGGCCGTGAGGAACTGGTAAGGAGCCAGCCGGGAGCAGTTGTCGTGAAGCACCTTGTTGATCTTGCCCAGCTCCTTGGACATCTGCTCCAGTCGTGCGTGACCATGTCCGTCTTGGACGGGAGAGGGAACAAGTACTGCTTTAGACCTCAAAACGATTGTTCCATTATTAGTCACCTCTGACAAGGAGGTTATGTTTCCCGGTCGCGTATGTTATGGACCAATTTCCATGACATTTTCTGTTTCTATCTATTTAGAGAGGATCTGGATCACGACCTGGCGATTTTGTTTTAAACCATTCTTCACCAATTATAATATATGGAATGTTTACCAGAGATGGGTATTAGCCCAAGGAACAATAGAGGCTTACTATATATTACTATATTTAGTATAAAGCATTTGCAGTCAACTTTTATGTGGGACCTTTGTGACATAATTGACCCTATGGCCCTTTACTTTCAGTGCAACTGAACTGTTGCAGTTTAATTCTCTCCAAACTCCAAAGTCAGATGATGGGAAGCAGAACTTTTTTGAGAATCAATCTGCCACATATTGCAAATGGAAACACCCCAAACAGCGCGGAGTGGTGTTCTCATAGTTCTCTCGCTACAAGCACTGGCAGTAACATTAATACATTAGAAATCCTTCAAATCAATCCTGTAGTAAGTAGGGTAATTGTGACACATTGAGCATTGAGCACATTGATGTAGTGGAGGGAGGGATTGCCGGGAGATGATCTGCCAAATTACAGCCAGTCCACTGCCTAATCTTGTTGGCTCATACAGCCCGGGGACGCCACATTCCTCGTTTCCCCTCCATCTTGCCTTCAAGAAAGTTCTTCAAGATGTTGTTCTGCTGCTTAACTTGGCAGAAAAGGGACGTTTTTCTTCTTTTGATGGTATCCGGGAGTTGTCTTTTTGTACCAAAAGAAATGAGAATGAAATTGTTTGTCATATTCTTGGTCCAGCTTATTTTTACTTATGCGATGAAGAAACCACATTTCACTTTCCTCCAGTCTTGCATAACTCTACCTATGGTCCACGTCTCAAAGCCATACCTTAGTACTGAATAAACATAACATGTTGTGTTTGGGTTTTTTCATATTCATGCTAAGGCCTTTGCTGTCACTGGCTTTTTTAACTGCATTCATGAGGACTTGTAGGTTTTGGCTAATGTTTGACAACAGCTTGGGTTTTTCAGAAAGATTGATATAAAACGTTCATTGTATTAATCATAATGCTGAGAGTCTGGATTTAATTTTAAATAAGGGCACAGATTATCAAAATTTTAAATACCTTTATCAAGTTTCTCACAGCCATAGACCTTGGCCCCAAAGTCCAACCAGAGGGTCAGCATACGCGGCATTGCTTGGTAGATGTACTGGTTGCCAAACTGCAGAGCTCTGAACGGCAGCATGGACACAGAATGGTACAACTCACTGTGGCACAAAACCATTAGCCTGGCAAGCCAGAACAACCAACTTGTTCCCGCATCCCACTCGATTCACAGGTTTCTGAATCTGGGATAATTAGGGAAATCAAGATATTTGGCCTCAAATTGACGCAGCAATCAGAGTGCCGTTAACTGCTACTCCAGTTCGGCAGCATTGGATGTAAACAATGAATGGAGGACATGTCATTCGGACCTGAGCATTGGATATACACTA
Source organism: Bregmaceros cantori (assembly GCA_900302395.1). Lineage (NCBI taxonomy): Eukaryota > Metazoa > Chordata > Actinopteri > Gadiformes > Bregmacerotidae > Bregmaceros > Bregmaceros cantori. The sequence goes on from OMKY01180773.1 coordinate 25,449, forward strand.
TATATATAAATTATTAACTTCATGTGCAATTAATCACTAAGTTTGGTGAGTCTTTTTGTACACACACACACACACATGCAAATGCTTTGGTAAACGAGTGTGTTGAGAAAAAAAAATCAGATTAGTCATTGTTGCTTGAATCAGTGTCTGCGTGTGATGTTGAAACGATGAATGGCAATGCATGTAACACCTGTGCAACCACTTGCACGCTAAATGATCTTTATAAAATCTTTAAAAACAACTTCGGTCAGAGAAAAACATTGACATAAGGGGGGGTACAAATAGTGATAAATAACAATAGATTGAATCACAAGCCATTTATTATAAGATCTATTGTCCGATTCTTCAAAATCAGGATTTTACTTTTTTAAACATTTTTTCTGGCCCCTTCGGACCATTTTCAGCTTTATTTAGGATGACGCTCCGCACCATTATGTGCATGTGTGCTTTGTAGTGCACTGCCTTAACAGACTTGGCTCTTGGCCCCAGTCCGTTTCCACTGCCCCTGAACTAAGCCAAGTACTGCATGGACGCACACATACATTGTGACTCAACTGCTGTTATGTCTTTTGCACTTGCAGTACTTTACTTTTAACGTTTTATATTTTATCATGCATTTTTATTTGCCTTTTAATCTGTTGCACTATTGATAATTGTCTGTTGTTGTTATTTGTCTCTTTACTCTTTTTGCACCGTGGAAGAGTAGGAACGTAAATTCACCCTGATATATGTCCGACATGTATTAGAGTGAAAAAAATAAAGAAACTACCTACTGCGGCGTATATGTAAGGATTTCATTTCTTAGGTGAAAAATCATACAGTTCCACTGCTTACTTTCCAAAAAACTGGACGATGTAGAAGATGACATCCCCTTGTTTCTCCAAACGGTTGTCCGTCACCATCGGCATCAGCTTATCGTAGTACTTGGCCAGGTAGAAGTTACCATCCTCCCACTCAGGCAGGAGGTTGGTCACATCCTGGGTGACACACAAACACACACACGCTGTGCTCTCAAATGTACACTTTGTGCACTATTATTAGTGCATAGGAAGTCCTTGGGTGAATTCCTGACCACAAAAAAAAAAATGGCCGCTGGAGTGTGACAGTTCACTATATACTAAATAGGATACAAATAAAAACGTACAGTGAAAGTAGTCTTCCGCTACGTAGTCAAAATGCCATCCAGTGAGTGTGGAAGGTGTCCATCTTTCCAAACTGATTGTTGCAGCTTACACTTCATTTTGCTGCTTTTGACTTTTGGGACAGCACTAAACACTTATACGAAGGATTCAAACTGCTGAAGTGTGCTTATTGGAACAGACAGATATACCTTGACAGTGAAGCGGTGGACTCCATTCAAGCCTGAGGATACACAGGCCATGGGTCTGTCGTCGTTGTTAGCGCTACAACAATTGACTAATCGGTGACTAATCGATTATGAAATTAATTGACGATTAGTGCATTAAATCGCCATACGTTACACACAACGGGACAAATGTCAGCCCCCTGTATTTCGCAGGAACTCGTCTATACAAGGTTTAGAGCATGGCATAGAGCACCTTGTAGGCCTTCATGATGGAGTTGGACTCAGAGTTGGCAGTCTCCTCCATGAAACGTCCCACCAGCAGCATGGCTTTTCCCTTGTTCTCCAACCTCCGGGGATCGCTGAGCAGCTGGTTGTCTGGGAAGCACTGGGCCAGACCCTTCTGCAGCACGATTAGAGCCTGGTGCACATCGCCCTGAGGAGAGCAAAGCAGGAAGTAGGATGACCCAATAGAACTGCATAGAAGCACAAACAAGGAACTGTGTCCGAAATGATTCCCTATCCCCTACTCCCGATATAGTGCACTCACGTATCTCAACTCACTCAACAGCAACGGCTGAGATTTCGGACACGAGGGCTGGCGGCGTCAAAATTATAAAATATAATTATTAAAAATAGAATTATGAAATTCAAAAATTATCACAAAAAGTCAGAAGTACTTACATTTATAACTATTTGTCGCAGTCAGTTGCTATTTACTCCCGCCACGTCATTTTTTTGGGAGTTTATGTCATTTTTAATATATCATGCAATGCATTATGGGTTATATTGGTACATCGATGCTCACTTACTTTTTGCAGTGCATTGTGGGGTTCTTTCAGTGCACTATACAGGGTACATGGAGAATTCTGACACCCCTGCAAAATGGCGTGCCCCCCATGTAGTGCACTATATGGGGGATAGGGAGCGATTTCTTATCCCTTCTCCGTCTTTTCTGCAATGTCCCCCCCCCCTCTTGTTCTCCATGT
>OMKY01180774.1:0-20685 GCA_900302395.1 Bregmaceros cantori
AGAATGCTGTTCTGCTTGATCATCACATCGCACGTAAATAGTGTCACTGGAGAACTCAACACCTGTTCTTTTCGGCAGATCTCTCTCTCTCTCTCTCTCTCTCTCTCTCTCTCTCTCTCTCTCTCTCTCTCGCCATTCGCTCTCTCTATGTTTACCTGTCTTGATTTCTCTCTCACTCATGCTATACCTCTATCACTTTCTCTCCCCACCCCTCTCTCCATCTCTACCTCACTCTCTGGCTCTGTAAGACATTTTTATTCTCTCTATCTCTCTCTCTCTCTTTCTCCCCCATTCTCTTTCACTCTCTCTCTCCCTCACCAACCTCTACGTTTCCCCCTCTCTCACTCTCGCCAGTCTCTCTCTCTCTCCTTTTCTCTCCCTGTCAGATAATATGCCCGTAAGCCATATTCCCACCAGCCAAGGCATGAGTAAAACCACTTAACAACATCCACAAAGACCAAAGGTAAGCGTAGCAAACGCTGTCTTGCACACAGACACGTGTGTCTAATGGTCTGTGTGCCTGTGCGTGCACGTGCGGATATGTGTGTGTGTGTGTGTGTGTCTGTGTTGGCACCGAAGACGCCATCTGTAATAGAAAGGAAGTTACACCGTGGAACACACCTCAACACACCTTACGTGGAGAGGGGTGTGTGTGTGGGTGTGTGTGTGCGTGCCGGGTGGGGCAGCTGCTCGGCCCATATGGTGAGTCTAAATTTAGTAGGATGTGTTTTCCTTTCTTTCATTCATTTTTGTTATTGTGGACGGTTAAAAGAAATGTCTGTGTAAAAAAAAAACAATACAATACAAAGAGAACATGTCACAGACATGAGACAAAACATAAAACACTTTGGATTTGTGGATCAAATATCTTGTTATATAATGATGAAAATTAGGGGGCACGCGGTGGAAGTGTTGTTATAGAGCGTGCCCCCCTAGACCACAGCACCGCGGGCTCTCGTACCCTCTCCGGCTTTTCTGCAAAGTCTCCCCCTGAGTCTTCATCCCAGTTTCTGATTTAATCCTGTCACTACCTTGCGCCCCCCAAAAAAAACATAAAAAAAAGATGAATATTTCAAAGATTTGCCGTCATGAAACGTATAAAAAAACGTATAAAGCAACTCCTTTGCTCATGTTGATGTCATAGAGAATGATCTGCAATTAATTACCGGCAGGTTATGTTTTCACCCGCGTTGGTTTGTCCCCTCGATAACTGAAAAAGTTGAGCATGGATCTGGATCTTTTTTTTTTTTAATTGTTCGTGCTAATGCACAATGCAAAGTAATAATTCCACTATATGTTTCCCACTGTGATTCAGCGAAGCACCACAATGGTTTAAATTCAGAATTTGTTTCATTTTGTTAATGCACACACACACACACTTGTGTGTGGGCAAGCGAAAATATGGCACATGAGTCATAATGTTAAATTGAGCAAAATACTTTTGCTTATCCCGTCGTGCGACAAAATAACACTCCAATTTATATATAAATATAATTATTAAACATCTATTAGGTATATTTTGAATTATATTTTAATGTGTCAGGGTATAATCATATATTTGATGTTTATGTTGCAATTATGTTGTTATATATATGTGTGTGTTATAGAGTGGGGTTACCTGAAGGCCTCGCCCTTCTTACCCAGATTTGGTGACTAGCTAATGGCATACAGATGTAATCTGCGTCATGTCCCTGTCTCTCTGTTGTGATTGTTTGTAATTGAATGGAGAGCTGTCAGTTTTGTAAATAAATTGCTGATTACATACATCCTCCAACCCTGGAGTACTTCTTCCATCGTATGAACATTACAACGTCAGGGTGTAGTTGCGAATTACCAGAGGTCCCCACATAATTCAATGGCAGTGCGAATTGGGCTTAAGCTGCTGTGGCACACAAGTGGCTTGTTTTCTCATCAGTCATCATTATCTGTGAACTCATGGTTCGCCTCAAAGATGGGGAGTCGTGCTTCTTGGTTCATTCATTATTCACACTTTCCTCTGAGATTGATTGTAACAATTCATTTTTTCCTCAGCTCTGGGTACCAATCCCTTAGACGGGCTTCACACTGGTGCATCATAATGGAGTGAGGCTAAATGAATCCTGGGTCAGGTTGAGGTGTATGTGAGGTGAGACGTGTTAAACGTGCTTCCACACTGGGAACTTGACAGGCTACCAGCAGGCTCTGCTCACCTCTGGCTCGGCTCACTGCTGCTGGCTGCCAATGTGTGTGTCTGTGTGTGTTTGTTTACGTGTGTGTTTATAATTTGTGTATGTGTGTGCCTGTGTGTGTCTTGGTGTGCCTCTGTGTGTGTGTGTGTGTGTGTGTTGAAATGTTCATACGATGATAACACATTACAATATAATGTAACATACCTAATAGATGTACAATAATTATATTTATATATACATTTGAGTGGTACAGTGTGTGTGTGTGTATGTTTGTGTGTTCATCTGTGTGTATATGTATGATTGTGTGCATCTGTGTGTTTGTGTTTAGATTTGTATGTGTCTATGTGTCTCTGTATGTTTGTGTTTACACCTGCGTGTATGTGTGTGCCTTTGTGCGTTTGCATTTGTGCATGTGTGTGTCTGTGTGCATCTGTGGGTGCTTACAATTTTGTATATGTTTCTGTGTGCCTACGTATCTGTTTGTGTGTGCTTATGTTTGTGTGCATCTTTTTGTGTGTTTACGTTTGTGTATTTGACCATTGGTAAATGTTGTCACACCATTGTTTGGGTTGTCTGCCTCTCCTTCTTTTACCTCTTCTTCTTCTTTTCCACTAATCCCCCGAGGCAGAGTTTTGTGGAGACATAAAGCTCATTCTAGTGCATCCTATGCAGTAACAACTACACATAAGACCTGGTAAGTGGCTAGGTATTTCTGTTGGAGTCTATCAGAGAGTCTGCTCCTGGAAAGAAACTATTTTAGAATCTGGCAGACTCTGGTGAGCTCTGAAGCGTCTGCCAGAGGGGAGGGCTGCGTGCATGTACCAGCCTGTCTGTGTGTGCAACAGCTCTGATCGACCACTTATCTGGCTCTATCTTTTCCAAATGGCAATTTGTTAACTAGATGCTAACACATGCAAATAACCTCCATAACAGGTGGCACGTGTAAAAAACACAGCTTCACCAGGCCTCCATCTCTCTCAACCTGAACCACACACACACACAGATGGAGACTGCGATGGAGAGGGGCCGAAATTGGGAGAGAGAGAAAAAGAGAGTGAGGTTTTGGGCAACTGGCAGCAAATGAATGCACCCATGAGAGAATTTTAGACCCTTTAATAGATGCATACATGGTGAAAGAATGAACGGTAAAAACAGTCTTTAGAGGATAAAGTCTTCAGGCGATGTTGAAGACAAGCTGATCACAGAACATAAAAACAAAACTCTGTGTTCTCCCACAGCTGCGCCCGAGGCGCATTAGTCTCCCAAATGGCCGATGCCATTTTTGACCGGTGGTGCCATTTCCGAACGGGATGTAACATAAAAAATATGTCTGGATTGTTCAGTCTTTATTCACTGTAGTACTGTATACTCAGCTTGATTGTGCGGCGTAGGTCCGAGGACAAAGAGTCCGGCGTCCTAGTGCACACACGAAGCAGAGGAATTGTGGTTCTGGCGCTGACAGTGTTTCTCTATGTGGACTCATTCACAGGTAAGGTTAGCCATGTCCTCCTCTAACCTTTTTCACCCCAAGGACCCTTTTTTCTGGGTTAAAGTAACTTGTGGAACCCTTCCTTTTTAAGGGATATAGCCAATTCTTTTCAGTAATACGTCAATAATATTTTGGAATACTGAGGGAAAAATGCATAGTATTGCTTTAAGCTGCTGGTAAAGTGTTTGGTTGCTCTCGGTGGTTGTTTCATTTCTTGAAAAAAATCACTTACTGCACTCTGGTGGTGGAAGGTTGTATCGTGGTAAATACAAAATCGACACATTGAGACCTTTTTCGGACTCCCGGTTTAAAACTGTTATTCCTCCGCGGACCCCCTAGGGGTCCTTGGATGCCTGGTTAAAAATGGGGGCTCTAGACAACATACCTAAAGGACTTTGCTGTCACGGCTGCGAAGGTAGCAATCCGTGCCCCTTGCTACCGATGTTGATCACTCACAAGTGTGGAGGTGCGGCCGAGCTACCTTCCTGTACTAGCACTTAGTCTAGCTCAACTTGCCGCTAATTCTCCAAGTCTGGTTGATTGTATGGGCCCCTACGGTCTGCTGTTCCTGTTTATGTTGTGCGTCGCTTGAGTCATATGTCATACATACAACAACAGCACTTGTCATTTCCTACTGTCCTATGATTGGATAACTCAACATTAATCGAACTGAAATAATAAATTAAACTAAATCTGGATAGTGGCATATAGCCTTCATAGTCCTATGAAAATACTCTTAAGCATTACAGATTGCCAGATAGTTGATTACTTTGAGATTTACTATGAACTTCACTTATTTTATCATCAATATCATGTATTTACAATCTTGTTTACACTACAGCCTTGTTTACTAATTTTTACTTGGCTCTTTTTCTCTCAACATGTTCAAATAAAGATTATTCAATACAATTAAATTATGTCAGATGGCGCTAAAAAGAGGAATGACCAGTCCTCCTCCAGCACTAGGCAATGTTCGTGGGGTAGAAGTACACGGTGCGTTTCCAGGACGTTTTGACTTCAAAACCTTCTGCCAATCTCTTTCTTTTTTTCACTCAGTTCGTGCAAAATTGACGCAATCTGCCACCAACAGCGGTATCCACTAACATTCACATCTGCAGGGGTGATTGCTTTTTCATACTGTCTCCGCCAAGTCCGACCAATCTTCCCACTCTTGCGGCAATTGTTGAGTGCGGATGGATGACCCCCATGTACATGGGCCGCCATTGGGCCAATCGGGTCTATGGTTCTATACACTGAAGTTGATAACTCGATATATGCGTGCCTTGCATGCAGACACATGATAGGCAGAGGCAGACACAGGCGTGTGTCTTCATGTTCATGTCTCTCTCATGCATGCACAGAACACACAAACACACATTTGGAAATTGTAGCCCCGGAATCAGTTATGGGGACGCTGCACGGATCCGTTGTGGTGAAGAGATTTACCGGTCCTCAGCCCCATCCTCTCCTATAGTCATGAGCATTGACCGAAATCAATTTGATTGATTTAAAAATTGATCATGGCAGTGACCGAAATAATGAGATCATGGGGGGAAAGGGACTGAAATGTGTTTCCTTTGCCGAGGGTCTGGGCTCACCCTTAGTGCATGAGAATCTCAGTTATCCACGAGGGTGCTCAGAGAAGAGCTGCTTTAGAGAAGAGCCAGATTAGGTGGCTTGGGCATCTGATTAGGATGCCTCCTGGATGCCTCCCCGGGGAGGCTTTCAGGTCATGTCCCACTGGGAGTTGGCTTCGTAGAATACCCAGAACACACTAGAGAGACTATGTCTTTCGGCTGGACAGTGGAGAGACAGTGGCTGTGTCCGAAATCGCTCCCTATCCCCTACTCCCTATCCCCCATATACTTCACTCACTTATAGTGCACTCAACAGCAACGTTCGAGATTTCGGACACTAGAGTTGGCGGCGTCAAAATTATTATAAAATATAATTACAAAAAATATTATTATAAAATTCAACAATCGTCAGAAAAAGTCAAAAGAACTTACATTTATAACAATTTGCCACAGTCGGTCGCTATTCACCCCCGCCATGTCATTTTTATTAAGTTTAGGTCATTTTTAACAAATCTCGCAATGCATTATGGGTTATATTGCTCCATCTAGGGTACATTGTGGGATACTTTCAGTGCACTATATAGGGTACATAGAGAATTCGTACACCCCTACAAAATGGCGTGCGCCCCATATAGTACACTGTATGGCGGATAGGGAGCAATTTCGGACACAGCCTATGTCTTTCACAGGAGTATCTAGAAATAGTGTACTTGTGTAACTTAGTTAACTTGTGCAATGATCCTCCTATTTTGGTCCTTAATTTAAAGTTTCTATGTTGCCAATTTTTGAGTGTGTGTTCTCTGTTTTGTGACATTGACTCGCTGTTGCGTTGGACATTACATCTGAACATCAGGCGGCAGTATAACCCCATACAGCCCAATGTGCTTCAGGAGAATCATCAAATGGGCTGCTATATGTCTTTGTTTTTACCGTCACAATCAATAAAAACTATCATTGTATAGATATGTTTCTTCATTTATTAATGACGTGAGAGGCCCAAAACGCGTGAGGCCCTGAGGTGGGATTTGTCCATCTCTGCTCTTGAGGGAGATGTGGAAACTGTCATGGTATGTGAAAACCCTTAACCTTTCATCATATAAAGAGCATTCTACTGACACAGAATTGAGTTACTTCAGAGGTGCAGTTTCATTCAGGCCACAGACAGCACGTTGTAATCAATTTGACCCGTAGCTCCTCTTCTTCACACTGATCTCACGCTGCAGTTTGATAGTACGCTGTGCCCCATCACCGCACCCTTCCACTCTGTCTCTATGTGGAATCGATCACTGCTCTGTGGGCCCCCCTTTTGTTAGTTAAACTGAAGGTAATCCAGGATATGGATCTTCCATACAACACCACCGGAATACATCCATGGTTTTGTTCCACACCTCTTCTGACAGGCTTTCATCAGTTGGCTTTTTGTATATAGAATTTATCACACACACACACACACACACACACGCACACACACTATTTGCCATTACACTTATTGCAGATTGTGCAATCCAAGATAAAACTACCATTAGCCTTCTCTTTCTTGGCTTACAAACTGTGAAGTATTATCAAGTAAATATGTGTTTTCCACTCATTGTCATGTACACACGTAGGCACGTATGTAACTAGCTAAAACAGGTTCTGATAACATGTACTATCACTTCACTATATTAGATAGCACGTTTCTATGAAACGTGGGCATTTCGAGACAGTACATCCTGACAGACACTGGCTGTTTGATCTGTCCACGCTCATATATTTTGGGTTTCAATAAACCTCTTGAGACCCAAGGTTACTGGATATTTCCTTTAAAGTATGCATAACACAAACACATTCAGAATCAGAAATGGGGAAATTATGTTCATTCAGCAGTCCCAGCTGATAGTCAGTAGGATCAGTAGTAATACATCGGACTATTAAATACCTTTAGACCTTTACCGCTGACACTCAAATCCATGCGTTCTTTGTCCACCAGTGTTCTAAGGCGAACGGGGGGACAAAGAACAGCCAGCAGTCTCATAGAGAATAATGTTGTTCTCTGCCACCAATCTTACCCACTGCCAGGGCTGGCCAACACATCTATTATGAATGAGGAGCCGGCTCACCTCATAACACCATTTATTCACATCCACGCGTGTGTGTGTGTGTGTGTGTGCGTGCGTTTGTAAATGAGGCATGTTCATGAGTGCCACTGTAGATGTTTGTGTATCTGTATAGAAATGTACTCAATTGGAACTGGGGGTTTATGTGTTAGCATTGGTGTGTGTAATGTGTTGTATGTATGGTATGGTCTATACTAGCGTTGCGTGTGCTGGTGTGCATGTGCGTGTCTTTGTACTCATGCGTGGGTGTTTATCCCCGTTTACTGTAACAAAGAAAGGGAGCACAATGTTAAGAAATTTTTGGCCCCCACTACCCCCTTCACCCTCTGTCTCTCCCCCTCACACACACAGACACACGCATACGGATAGTCACACACACACACACACACGCACGCACACATACACCCACATCTCACACCAGCAACAATAATTATGCAAATGGTAGACAGAATAATCATGGCCATATTCAATATTTATAGGTTTCGGCTGTTTTTTTTGTTTTCTCCCTCTTGCTTTGTGCTATCGTAAACCAATGACGGGTTGACCGTGTCGCATGTGGACCTTTAATTTTGTGTGTGTGTGCATGCCTGTGTGTGTGTGTATCTACGGGGTTTGTCTGTTGGTGTGTTTGGGTTTTTGAGTGAGTGAATGTACATTATATCAGCGCTTTTATTATGTCCGTCGGCTGGAAGACGACTGATTGGCAATCCGCTACATTGCAACCAAAAAATAAACAGAAAAACTGAAAAGACTTGTAATTTATTCTAATTTTCAAGACTTCTTTGATGTGCGTTTGTTAACTTTTTGTTTTCTGAAGCTGTCTGCACCACACACACACAGGCAAACAAACATTGGGAACACACAAACACACACACTCAGCACACACAATCACAAACAGAGAAACACACAGACAGAAAGCAGAAATTGTGAGTTTTCTGAGGAGAATATTACATTATGAAGTCCATATAAATGATGGCATTAGGTCCAGCAGTTAATGAGCTGAGGGGGAGCTGAGATTGTCTCTTATTGATGTTATCAACAGAAACAACATGGTTTAGGGCCTGATGCTACACAGCTGCCATGGTTCAAATTGTCCGCTTCCAGGCCAAAAGCTGGCTGTCTGCTCAGACATTCGGCACAATGGGGGATGGAGACACTTGCTGTGTCTCATCATGAAGGCTGAAATTTAGTATACTAGATTTCAGTGCACTTACTGTTTCTGTGCATTCTGTCGCAGTTCAGTAGTGTAAATGCCGTGGTGGCGCTTTTGGCACGTTGAGCTACCAACTGCATGCCACCAGTGAACGGACTTGCACCACGTCAGCGGATATGACGTGTAGGAGCGTTCATCCGCGATGTCAATTTCCGCTATGGCGACATAGGAAACATGTCGGCTGTGGTAGGCGCCGTGTCCATCATTAGCTAGAAGGTCCTGGGTTCGAATCCCAACCCGAACAGGTCCTTTCTGTGTGAAGTTTACATGTTCTCCCCGTGTATGCGTCGGTTTCCTCCGGGCACTCTGGTTTCTCCCACCACCAAAAACTGTTCTAGTTACCCTGCTCCAGTCAGTGCCCCTGGCCAAGGTACTGGCTCATAGTTGGCGAATTATGAATTTCACTGTACATGTATGTATGTGTGACAAAATAAAGTATGTTTACGGTTTTTTTACATTCACGTTTACGTTTACAGCATATGACGTGCACAAAATCTTTCTGACAAACGCCTGTGAGCAGGACCTGGATGATGATTTGTTGAAGGTAGACTTGCTATTCCCGCTGCACATCAAAGCCAAAATCTACAATACATACATCCTGCCAGTAGTGTTATACGGCACTGAATGTGTAAACTGGACCACAAAGTTGAGCAGTATAATCAAAACATTCCAAAACGACATCATGCGATGGAGGACAGGTCACTGCCTTCTAGACCACATTGAAAGAGAATAACTCTGTAGACTAACCTCACTCAAACCAATAATGGCAATAATAAAAAGCGTGACAACATCTAAAAATGGTCAGGGTCATTTTTTAGTTAATTTTTGGGCACAAGCGCCATTTCTCATTCCTTATTGAGAGAGATAGTTACAGGATTAAATCAAAAACTGGGATGAAGAGTCGGGGGAGACATTGCTGAAAGGCCGGAGACAGTATGCGAACTGGCAGCGCTGCTCGGCCTGTGGCCTGTGGGACGCGCTCTCTACTAACCACTCTGCCACCGCGCACAATCACCCCCCCCCACCACCCACCCGTAATGAAGTAATTCTAACTCTAAAGTAGTAGTCTTCATTATATTTTTTAAAAAGTGACCTACCCATGTGCTTATATGTATGTGTGCATTTATGTCTGTGTGGAAACAGACATGCCAGTGCCCCTAAAAATGTGTATGTGCGTGGACACAGACACGCGTCGAACACGCAGCGGCTATATTTGTAAGAAATCTCCAACAATATCCTCTCTTTAGCTGCTCTCCCCCTCCCGTGCCCCCCAGTGTATTCCTTAATAAGACGCTGGATTGTGGGGGGAGCTGGGGGTTGGCGGTGGGCTTGTCATGGAAGACAGGCTTCCTTCGCTTCCGAGAGCAGACCTCTGTGTCACACACTGATCCTCTATGGCATGTGTGTGAGTGTGTGTGTGTGTGTGGTGCAGGCTCCTATGTGCATATATGCACGTGCACGAGACAGAGTGTGCGTGAATATATACAAGCGAGGCGAGCATTCATGTGTGGTTTGCTTGTGTTTGCGAATCTGCGTCTTCACCAGACCAGCACCTCTGATACCGTTGCAAATGGGCTGGCTTGTAGCTCATTTGGACAGGCTGTAGCTCAGTTGGTAAAGCGGTGGCTTGGTTGGTTTGGGTTTGGAGCGCCTTTCAAGGCAGTTGCTGCCATTGTAGTGTGAATTAGAGATGCATGGATGACAAATGTTTTCCACCCGCAACCGCCATTAGAAATGTCTATCCATGTTTTTTTTTTGTCGTTTTTTAAAGCCGAACCCACCCATAATCTGCCAATACATTTAAGGTGGCTTTCACATCTAAAGATTTGGACTAGGACCCGCACCAGTCAGTGAAACGCAGTATCAATTGCATTTGTATTTGATACTGTAACTGTCTGCGTTCCCACTCTTTTCAAAGCTGGGCACCTTCTTTTTGTTCCTTATGAGTCTGAAGGTGAGCAATAGGTGGCGTCGTTTTGTTTGCTTGTTTGTTTTGTTCCCAACCCGTAGAAGAAGATCTGCCTAGAACGTGTTGCCTAGTAACCAGAGATAGGCAGTAACGCATTACATTTACTCTCTTACAATTTTTTTGTGTACTTTTTTACTTTTGGAGTACATTTTTCACAATTTACTTTGTGAAACTACATTTTACTGAGATGTCAGCAATTTGTTACTTGTTACATTAACTTGGCCTTTAGCGACACCCGTTGGGAACTGTAGACACATATGTCGGGGGCTCGCTCTCGCTCTCTCAGTCTCGTCTGCTCAGTCCTGTATGGAATATATATCCTCATCGCCATGTCAAGACCCCACGCGGGACAACAGAGTTTACTCCGAAAACAATTAAGATGCTAACTAATGTTATAATAATGGAAGTGTTACTCCAATTAGTGTAAAAATATGTGTATCCAATATGCTCGCGAAGTTCATGTTCTCATTAGATATGTGGTGGGGTCGTCCCGTGATGTCCGCTTGTTAGTCCGCTGTTAGTACGTGTCCGTACGTGTCCGTGTTCATACCTGCACCTGAATTCCAAAAGTCTAAGTTTAGTGCTGCGCACTTGAATTCGACGGCATTCTTACCCAAAAACACTGCAGGTGTGAATGCGACCTAAGTCAATTATGCAATTGTCTTTAGTGCTTCAACTGTAAGCCGCATGGATTTAATCAATGTGATTTTTTCGGCTTGATTTTTCTGTAGTTTATCTGCGGGCTAAGCCTCATCTTGAGTGTGAAAGTGTACATATGGAATTACAAAAGTATTCCAAATGTTATGTGTGTATATATATATATATATATATATATATATATATATATATATATAGTATATAATCTACAGCAGGTCCATCAAATCTGCACCATGCTGCCAGCAGGGACAGCATTAGAATACACATGCACACTCATTTGAGCACACATAGAAAACAACACAGCTGTCATTATTTCCCACTGCCTCTGCTTGCAGCATGATGACACCCACAAGGATCATCTTCTTACAGGGCTCTCTTTGGAGTGTGGTGCTCAGCATGTACACAACAGTTACAGTTATATACAGAAAAAGGTAATATATATAAAAAGTTTTCTGTTTGCATAGGGCAGGAGCGTCAACCATACAACAAACAATCAATGAAAGAAATGGATGAATCTGAATCTGCAGCTTGTTTTTGTAGCTGTTCAGACATGAGGCAATTGCTGTGTCTCATAATTAGTGCACAGAAATATAGTGTAACGTGGCCATATTCCTGGAAATGTTAACAATACACTACAGAGTCAGCATATATCTGAACAGAACAGCGTATACTGCAAAGAAGAGGGTAATCTTCAGCATTCTAAAAAGTATGTCTCTTTACGTATTTAGCAGTAAGTATGTGTTTTTTGTAGAACGTCTGTGGAAGTCTGGGGCACTGAAATACTTAACCGCCTCACCCCGCCCGTGCAAAAATATACTCCTGGGTTAAATTCATGAACACTTGGTAGCACTGTGTCAGTATCCATTGCCTCAAGCAGAAAGATATAAGATGAGACCATCGGCCCTGAACTGAACACTGCACACGGTTCCCCCCCAAATGTACGAGGCAGCCTCTTTTTTCCTATCTGTGATTACTCTTATCGTCTTTCATCACCTCTTCTTTCTCTCTCTCTCTGACTGTCACCTCTGTCTTTTCAATGCTTTGTCTCTTGGCTTCACTCTAATCATTTCTGTTCCTTTCTCATGCCTTTCCCTCCCGGGGTCTCTTTTTCTCCTTATTTCTCTAACTGTGGTTGACCTTTCTAGGGTGTGAATACCCAGGACACACCTGTGTTCAGTGATTCATCAGCATCAACCCCAGCAGACACCTGCTTTCACACCCCCACTCCTTATTTCTCTCACTGCTTCTGTCTCCTTCGCTGTGTCTCAAATGGCCCACTTGTGCACTTCCTGCACTATTGTATGGAATATATATCCACATGGCCATTTCAAGACACAGCGGGACAACAGAGTTTATTCCAAAAACAAGTAAGACGCTAACTGATGTTATAATAATGGAAGTGTCACTCCAGTTCGTGTAAAAATACATATATCCAATATACCTGCGAAGTTTTCATTAGGTGCTTTTACACCCCCACTCCTTATTTCTCTCTCTCCTTCTGTCTCCTTCGCTGTGTCTCAAATGGCCCACTTGTGTGTAGAGCACTGTCCAGAGATGGTGAATACATACAATACAGTATACTGAAAGTTCCGGAATGATGCCCTTAAAAACTGTCAGAATCCGAGTATGCAAGCGATGACCTCTGTGCACAATTAACGACATGTTGCTTACGTAGCGGGAATGGAGTTATGTTGACACATCAAGCTCAAGTCTTGCTGCCATTAAATTACATGGGGACTTCTGATCATTCGCTATTACCCCCTGATATCTGTGTTATTTTGTCATGCATTCTGATGGAATAAGTCTGTGTTTGCTGAATTTAAAGACATTATGAATGCATGTGCCATCATTTCGCTTGCCACACAGACTTCACTCACACACAACCGCACGCACACACACGGTACACCATAAAGTCATGGGTGTATGATGCGCGATGAAAACCATCGTATGTTCCTCTGAAATGCTGCTGGTATTTTCTGCACCATCCTCCACTGGTCACTCTATAAGAAAAGACGAGAGGCGCATAAAACACACACATTTACACGGGACTTATTTAATAGAGAACGTCCTGTTTTGCCGCGGTGGAATTATTACTTCTGCCATAGGTAATAAAAGTCCAGAGCGAATTCAGCTATAGACGTCATATCCGCTGACATTTTGTAGAATGTACGAAGTTTGGCGCCAGCGCCATTCAAAGTTGGTAGCACAATGTTGCAACGCGTCACAACATTGCAATTACCGAACATTAATCGCAAAATGACGGTGTTTGATTTGAGACACTACTAAATCGTGAGTGCACGTCGTATCTGTCTCTCCCTCTGTCCCTCTCTTCCTCTTCCACGCATGCTTCTCACCTTTTCTCTTTATGTTTCTGTCTCACCTCCTCAGTCCGTCCTCCCGCTCTCTCGATCTGTATTTCAATAATTCATATAATTGAATATACATTTGTTTTGTAGGAGGGGAGAAGGATGCCATTGTTGATTTAATTAATAGGCCACGCCCCCTCATTGGGTGTACAGTTGAGTCAACATAGCAGCAGGGCAGGAGACAGCAACTCTGACTCCTTTTTGTGTTTATGGGCCAACAAAGTGTTTTTGTTACTCTTATTTCTTTTGTTTGTTCATATATTTGTTTATTGTTTCCATGTTTTGTTTCCAATGTTGCGTTGATGTTTTTTATATTGATTGTTTGCGTTGTCTTTTTACTTTCAGTTTTCATAGCTTTTTTGAAAGCAAATAAAGTCTGTATGAAACCCTACATGTATGTCCGTCTTACCCCCAATTTCCAGTGCGAGCGACACCGAACGACAATGAAATCAAGTGCATTGTAGTCAACGGAGCGTGCCCCATGGCCAGCTATATCGCGCGGCACGGTCGCGATGGGGCACCCTCCGTTGACTACAATACACTTTATTTCATTGTCGTACGGTGTCGCTGCGATGTCGCTTGCAATGGAAATTGGAGGTAAGCCTCTCTCTCTCTCTCTGCCTCTCTTTATCCATCTTCTTCTCTTGGTCTCTCTATCTCTCACTATCCCTCTAGGTCTCCTCCTCTGTCGGTCTCTCTCTCTTTCTCTCTGAGACACCCTCTCTCAAACATTCACTCTATTAGCTCTGTTCATCCGGGACAGATTCTCTCTCTGTCTAAAGGTGGAGGTGTCTCCGTGGAGGTCACCCAGGCTAAATTGAAACTTGCAGGTACCACTGATGTAGTACGTGCACACATCTGTGTGTATGTATGTGTGTGTGTGTGTGTGTATGTGTGTGTGTGTGCGTGTGTGAGACGAGTGCTGGCTTAATAAAATGGACAGGACTTCCATTTATTTTTTTGGCGGACACACGCTCACACACACATAAACACACACATGCAAGACCGTCTTAATGTATTGCTCTGCCGGGCGAAAGGCCGAATGAGTCAGGAGAGCCGGGATGCACTTTATGGATACAAATAATCGTAAATTGGGAATGTCACCTTTAAGCCCGCGGAAGTTTTTTTTCCCTCTCTCTTCCTCCCTCTCTCTCCCTCTCTTTGTATTTTATTTTATTATTGTTAGCGAGGGTGATGGTGTCTTTTCCTGGGGGACTGTGTTTCTGTGTTCCTATGTGTGTACACGCGTACGGTGGGGTGTGTATTTGTGATGGCAGGGGAGCGCTCCTTCCTGTTTGGCCGTAGTGAAGCGCTCTGTCCGTTGTAGTGTCACGTGAAACCACACACAGCGCAGTGATTTAAAGAGATACCGTATATCATCTACAAGACATATTCTTTGTGAGCCATGTGTGGTCAAATTCCATGTGAATGTGTTCGTAATAGAGACCCATTTTTAGAGAGTCACTTTCTTTTCGTTTCAATCCACACTAAGTTACCAAGAAGCAGCACGGTGGTGCAGTGTTTAGCACTGCCGTCTCACAGTAACGATGTCCTGGGTCCCGCCAAGGTCTTTTCTGTTTGGAGTTTGCATCCTCTCCCTGTGTCTGTGTGGATTTCTTTCAGGCACTCTGGTTTACCCCACCACCAAAAAACATGTTCTTGTTAACCCGCTCCAATCTAGAGAAAAAAATTATCTAGAGTTGACGTAAGGGCGCTGCACTGCGACTGACCAGCACTTCGCAGGGATGGGTTGAACACAGAGGAAAAGTGTCATGTATGTATATGTGACTAGATAAATTACCTTTAAGTTGCGTTCAATTTGTACGGTTGCTTCCCAAAAAGTCTGAATTATGATCAGGTGCGGTTTTGCCAACTGCCTTTTTGCTGTGGCATGGAGTCAGTCTACAGTCCATTTTATGGCAAGGTATAAATAGGAGTTCTGCTTTTATTATTTGTATATGCTCATTCCTCTCTGCTGTGCATGAGAGAGAGAGGGAGAGAGAGAGAGCGCGAGAGGTTTTTTTTTTTAAGCTTGCACGACTGGCAGTGATAGAGAGAGCTGCTGCAGGCGGATGGTGCAAAAAAACAACAACAACAACAACCAAAAAAAAGAAGCATGAGGAAAAACAAAAAAAAATAAAATAAAACGCTATCCATTAACAGCGCTCAATTGTTTTACACCTCTGGGCAGGCGTTTTACGGCAGGCCAGCGGGAGCACTGTACAGGTGTAAGCCGCTTTATTTACTGCTCTCATTCACAGCCTTACTGGGAAAGCCCCCGGCACTGGTTTATAGCCAGCAACGCCCGATAGATCCCCACTTCCGACCTGCAATATTAACTGCTGCCCCTATGATGTGTGTGTGTGTGTTTATATTTGTTCTGTGTGTAAATTTGTTTGTGTGTGAGTTTATGTTTGTTCAGTGTGGGGGTGTTTCTGTGAGTGTATGTGCCATTTTATTTGTTGCGTGTGTGTTTGTGTGTGTTTATTTGTTGTGTAAGATTGTGTTTATTTAACTATTCCTATTAACTGTGTTGTATGTAATACTTCAGTCAAAATGTGTGAATAAAGACAGATATTCAGAACTTAAAACAATTATTTCATGTGAAGTGACAATTAATAATAATAATAATAATAATAATAATAATAATAATAATAATAATAATAATAATACATTTAATTTATATTGCAGTCTACATGAAAACCTCTAGTTTTCAAGTAGTACAGAGAGAGAAAAAAATACATTGACATGGCTAATGTGAGATAATAGCCTTAGATGGTTGTGCCCCTCAATGTCATCGTTTGCTGAATACACATTGGATAATTTCCCAAACATCAAAGATCATCTTACCAGGTTCTCCAATGATCAGGTAGTGTGGAAATGTCATCACCTGGGTTTATTCAGAATTAAGGAAAATCAAATGATTAAACATGCGATGCTAAAAACTGTAGGTATAAAGAGAAGAAAGAAGACCAGTGCAACTAGGAGAAAGCCTTGATGAACCAGTAGGTTTTTAGGTCTCTCTTAAATGTGTCCATTGACTATGGTGCTCTGAGGTTGGCATCTATACTCAATCCCTGCTATGTAAAAATAAAATCAAGAACAATAATTCAAGAATCACGTTTTGTTAAAGATGACATTCATATCTTCGTGCTGATTTTGGTACGTAATTCTAGCTGCAGCAGAGGATTTTCTGTGGGTCTGTAGAGTTTTAGTCTGATTCACCAGTCAGGAAAATTCAGGAAATCATTTCTATGGATAGAGAATAGATTGATATGTGTTGATGTAGGTCTGTGTATGATTGTGCGTGGGGGAGATTGGTGGAGCTGTAGCGTGGACGACGGAATCTCTCACACACACACAGACTCTCTCTCTCTCTCACACACACACACACACACACACACACACACACAGGTGCCTGTCTAATTGATGGCACCTACGCGGTGAGGGCCACATAAATTGGCTAGATAGCAAGTGCTCACCCTATTGACAAATGCCTTACTGACACTCTCAGCCGCATTACTCCCTTCCTCTCTCTGTCTCTCTCTTTCTCAAGCACACCGTTCATGTCTTCATCTTTCTCTCTGTCACTCTCTGGGAAGTCGTCTCTTTCCCTGTCATTTCTTCTCGCTGCACTCACAAAGTGCCTGAATGACTCTTGACGAGCTTATTGAAGGTGTTAATGCTTGAAATCTGGACACATTAACATCAACAAGTACGAATGCTATGTATGATATGTAATGGACATGAAATTATATCGAAACTAGAAGCACTCTGAGAGTGCAAACCCGCGCCAATTAAGGCCATGGGGACACTGATGCCAAAACATGTCGACGCTATTATGTTACTTACTAGCCTACAGAAATGCACCAAAATTTAATTCCACTTGTCACCAGTGGTACGCGAGTATGCTCTTGGTGGTACGCAGGATTATAGTCATATATCATATATATGAAAATATATACGTATATATTTTCATGTGCCGGAGGTGGGACACAAACCCAGGCCTCAAGCTTGGCAGACCGCAGGGGTAACCGCTACACTACCTGAGCAGTGTTAATACCACGCAGTAGAGTGGAGGCAGCTGCTGCAGCTGCAGTTTGTAAGCTCATAAAAGTAGTCAAACTAGATGGTATTATGTTATGTTACTTATAGGCTACAGAAATGCACAACATTTTAATCACTTGTTCCATGTGCCATTTCCAACAACTCTACAAAATTTCATCCAGATCTGGGCACAACTTTTTCAGTTATCCTGCTGACAGACAAACAACGCAACCGAAAACATAAACCTCTGGTTCAAAAATCTATTAACTTTTGAACTTTGTGGAAATTATTTGAAAGTTTTTTTTTTCCTTTGCTTTCTAAGTAATCTCTATACATCTATTGCACGTTTATTTCCTAGAACATCAGTGGAGGAGGCAGGTGTTAATTGAAGATTGGTTGCATGCAGTTCGGATGTGCACCCCATGTCCGACTTGCACACTTCTGTGCCGTTCACCGCGAGGAGCCCACAACAATTTTAACTTGTATGTTTGTTTTGCCCATGTCTGCCGAAGCCAAGATTACATAAGCCAGGAAGCTGACTTAATATAGTCCTTCCATATTAAGTCTATATTAATTATAAAACACCTACATTACGCAGCAGAGCTTATATCTTATTGAAGCCAGCCAAGGTAAGGCATTTGGGGGTATACATAGCTTTAACTGCACGATACCTAATCCCAGATATATTATACATTTGCATGCTACAATTCCATTGGTGTGTGTGTGTGGCTGGTGTGTGTATATGTAAATTCTCTTACCTCAGCGGTCAGGGACACGGCTGACATATTAATAGTCACAAGACGGTGACCATAACAATAACACTGTGTGCTACGAATTGTCTGGTTGGTTTAATTAAAATATCCTATAGATAATTACATTCTTGATATGCTGTGTGGAGTTGGAGACACCTATGTGGGCTATTTAACATGACATTGAAATGAGAAATTGTTCACTTCCATTGCCATCATTTTCATGCCATGAAATTGTCACTGACATCTGAACACCTGACCAAAAATGATCTTTAGACATAATAGACTGTAAAATAACATCATCCTTGACGTGACTTTGGCGTATTGCTGTAGGCTTCTAAGTGGAGCATCGGGCTACAACCACACCAATCTCCACCGCCATCGGATTCACTTTCATGCAGTATTCTTCAGCTCGGCCCACATTTGTTTTTGGCTCACTTTCGAGTGATCTTCACCAGGTCTGTTTTGTCACACTTTTTTTCTTATTTTTCTTTTTTATGTTTTTGGTTTTATTTCCGCAAGCGCCGTTTTTTCATTCTTTATTGAGAGATAGTGACTGAGTCCAGAGTGTGGATTAAATCGGAAATTGGGATGAAGAGTCAAGGGAAGACATTGCAGAAAAGCCGGGGAGGGGATTAGATATAAGATAAGTTAAGTTAAGATAAGATAAGATAAGATAAGATAAGATAAGATAAGATGAGGCCTATGGTCCGAGGGTCGCGCTCTATAACCACTCTGCCACTGTGTCCATATGATATGCCATGATGTGTCTGATTGGACATGTGCAGTTCATCTTCAAAAGTATCTTCAATGCTCCAGGATGACAAGATGCCATAAACCTGTGAAGGTACTGCTAGCCTTTGTCCGTACCAAAGGTTGGTGGTTTGAATCCTGGCTCTGACAGTCTCCAGACTGCCAGAGTCTCCTTGGGCAAGACACTGAACCCTGAACCAGTGGGTCCATGTCAAGCGCCTTTCATGGCAACTGCCAACATTGTAGTGTGAATGTGAACATACAGTAATTTCTTGTTTGGAATTACTATCCATAGTAGCCTCCATAGTAAAGGCTAGATAGCATGTTTATGTTTTTCTGCTCTGCGGCCGATAATGATTTTGTTATAATAATAATAATTGTTATTATTATTATTATTATTATTATTATTATTATTATTATTATTATTATTATTATTATTATTATTATGGTCATGAGGATGAGATACATACATACATGTACAGTGAAAAAATTCCTCCGCATTTAACCCATCTCTGAGGAGCGGTGGGCATGCAGGCGCTGCTCAGCGCCGGAAGGCCAACGCCAGGTTGTGAGCCAGTGGGCAGCGAAAGGAGCTGGTTAACTATAACCTGGTGAAATCTATATTCATATTCTGAATGATCACGAAACAGCTCACAGACTTGTGTGTCATTAAAATAAATTATAATATCCAATAGGATCGTTGTAGTACAGCGGAGTGGTCAGCGTGATCATTTTGGGTTTCATTCACCCCGCGCCTCCCGTACGCAAAGCGCGCACACACACGCAAATACTGTGTGTGTGCAAATACTGTCACGAGGCATCATACAAACACACACGTACACAAAGGGAAATTGAGCGAGATTACACCGAGATAAATGCGGTTCGGTTTTATGTATTTACCTGGTAAGCGAACCTCTCCCGTGTGCCCCGTTCACTTTTCAGTCACTTTTTAATAGTTATAAAAACAATACTATCGTGGAGCGACGGACGGCGGGTGAGCCCTTTGCGGGACACGGCCGGGCGCGGGACTGAACACAGCTTGAGCCTGGGAAAGGGTGTGTGTGTGTGTGTGTGTGTCTATGTATGTGTGTGTCTGTGTGCGTTTGTCTGTCTGTGTGTGTGTGAAAGAATTAAGGACGTTTAGGCTGGAGGTTTGACAGAGGTGTGTCGCGTATGCTGAAGGATCTGTCAGTGTGCGTTACATTTACTTTCCCAGTCGGCGTGTCCGAGGTAATGTGGTTATCAAAGCCCGGTTCACTTTTTAATGGCAATAAAAACATTTGTTGTCGGGGGAAGTGGGGATTTAAAGCCACCTCCCGGCGTCCGCGCTTCCCTTCCAGGGGAGCTCCCGTGTGCGGCCGTTACGCGCGCATGGAGCGGCAATGTGCCGGTTGCCCCACGCTGGCGGCCCGGGGCCGTTACGCGCGCAATAATACAGTAATAATAATAATAATAATAATAATAATAATAATAATAATAATATTATTATTATTATTATTATCCGTCAGTGTGCTCAGCTAAGCACTGCGTGTTTAATTCCTCAAATGACAGGAACCGTCTAGTGCAATAGGCGAACGTCGGCTTTTGGCAAAATAAACCAC
>OMKY01180780.1:0-13605 GCA_900302395.1 Bregmaceros cantori
AGCTGCACCTGTCTGGCTGTACCTCTACTGTATCTTTCTCTCTCCTCGTCTGTTATTCTCTCCCCTCTTTTGCTTTCTCTGTCGCTTCTTTGATCTCTCTGTCACTCTTGTTTTCCTCTCTCCCACTGCTGCTCTCTCGTTGACCTTCAAGTCAGTAGATCTAGTTTGCCATTCACCATCTTTAATAACATCTATTGTGATTACATTTATGATGATTATATTGATGTTATGAGTTCATTTCCATTTCATTTATCTTTTTTGTCTGTTACTCACAGCTCTGACTCAACATTCTGCCAAGAATGTTGAGTCACAACACTATGCGCTTGGCAGAATGTTGAGTCACAACACTATGCGCTTGTGTGTCTGTGCCGTTTGCATGATTGTGTATTGAGTAGGATGTGTGTGTGTGTGTGTCTGTTGGGGGCAGCTAGGGTGTCTAATTGTCTATGGGGTTCTTTACCAGAACTGGACAAACTGGTTATGTTTGCCTATCACATTTCCTGTGTATCTGTCAAACATTGAAACCTGTGGGTGAGTGGACAGTTACACACTATGTGCCAAATGCCAACGCTGCAGGCTGAAGGTGATTTTAATTAAACGTGTTTATGTAGTCATTGTATTGCTATCCACACCTTGGAAGGGAATCTTAACTTTTTCCCTCCAAGTTTCACAGCACAAAGTAACTTGCAGACCCTGTCATTTTAATGGGTCGGCGTCTGGATGGTATTAAATTCTAGCAAATTTAAAAAATGAAAAATAAAACCTTAAATAAATGGGGCCTAAAATGTGTATTGGTAGTGTTACATACCTTGTGCTTGACCTTGTGTATCATATTTTTTAGCTTATTACATAAAGAAATTAATAAATTAATTAATACGTAATAAGTTAATACATAAATTAATTTAATTAATTAATTAATTGAAATGATGATGATAATAATAGTAATAATAATAATAATATGATGATAAAATAATAATAATCACAATTCATTATATATAGACACTGTATATAGAGATGTATATAATTCATTATTATTTATTATTATGTCAATCCAATTGCATTGCTCATCAATGTGAATAAAGGTGGAGATCTGCTCCCCTCTTGTGGCCATATGCAGTATACCTGGTGCAAAATAACCAAATCCTTCTCACAGAACCATAGGGAGTACCACAACCACCTGGTTAAGTGAATGGAGGCTGTGGCAGTGTTAAGTGAAGGTCTGTGTGTGTGTTGCAGAGCCAACCTGACGCTGGCCCGGCCCACTGACTCCAGCATGGGTGGGGTGGGGGTCCTGGGGGTGCTCTTGGCCCTCTTACTGGATGCCTCCAGCCACGCCCACCATGGCCCCCGCATGTCCTGGAAGAGTCACGGTGAGTGGACTGCTGTCAACTAGGGGTGTTCGATCTGACGATCTTGAACGTGGTACAACAAGTTTCATTCCGTGTTGGGAATAACACGGACACAGCACCCTGTGGCTGCAGCCGATGAAGACTCAATCCATGCCGGTCGAAAACAGACACAACACGCCGCGGACAACCCCAGAGCCGGAGAGGGTCCGCTCCGCGAACAGACATCCAACAGGCGCTACCAATCCGCTAGGCCCCAACAAAATAAAGTTCAGAAAAGACACAAGGAGGCACAAACACCGTGCGCACTATGGGCCGTGCACAGCACGGAGCACACGCCCACTTTGGGCCAAACCATTTCACCATCACACAAAGTGGGGGAGAGATATACGGCCTATCTTAAGTGTATGATAAGACGGTGTGTTTGTAATATAACGGCATTACAATATAAATGTTTGTGTGTTAAAAAAATGCAAAGATCGTGACATCATGATATGCACTCCAACGATCGTGATCTACTTTTTTTCCAAGATCGAACACCCCTACTGTCAACCACAAAGTTGTTGGTGTGAATATTTGCTTACTATATTAGTAATGCAGCATATAGCTGTACGGTTTTTACATCTCGTTCTGATCCATGGGGTGGGGGACACAATTGTATTACTCAAAATATATTTATTACATTTTTAATTTTGCAAACTGTGCTCTTTTGGGAACGAAGTACAGAGACCTCCCTTGTGGACATGCAAGTTATATAATTATACTTTTTAATCTGATTTCATTATTTCCATATTTCAGAATCTTATTACTAAACAATCCGATTTTAAATGACATTTTTCTTACTTTTTTTTTATACTTTTGGTCCATATTGTCCCGCACTAATGTCAGATCCACTCAGGTCTTCACCTCTGAAGGATGACCTGTGTTGATACAGACTGTTACAAGAACATAGTGAAATATGATGGTGTGTTATAGCACTAGTTAACATTTCCGTAGTTTCCATAACAAGTTTAAGATCCGCCTATATAACACCCTGGTCAAGCCGGTGCTACTATACAGCTCTGAGTGCTGCCGCATAATCAAGTGTGACATGAACAAGGTCAGCTCCTTCCTCAATGGCTGCCTGAGAAAGATCTGCCGTATATTCTGGCCCAACAAAATTTCCAACCACAATCTCTACTTAAAGACAGGCTTCCGAGATATTCTCACGGAAGTAAATCACCGTCGTCTAAAATGGCTTGGGGACACGTACTTGGAATGCCCCCAGAGCGGACCCCCAAAGGGGCCCTCAGATGGACACCCCCAGGGAAAAGGAAACGAGGCCGACCTAAGATCACTTGGCGCAGAAGGGTAGAGGCAGAGCTAAAGGAGTCTCTCCTGGAACACGGCACTACTGGCTGTCAAAGATCGTGATAGGTGGAGGAACATTACCAATGCCTTATGCTTGGGGGCGATGAGCATAAGTAAGTCAATAATTGTGAGGGGCTGGCTCAGGGGCGCAGTTGGGTGGACCGCTTCATCCAGCCCATACATTGGTGTACACTTGTGCTGGTGGCTCAGTCTCACACCGCACGCAGCCGAGATCGATTCCCGTCTCTGGCATGCAAGTATGCAGGTCTGCTTCCCTGCTTTACTAAGCCTGTCAAGAAAAATTCAAAATGGCGACTGCCTACTACAAAGTGGTTAGTGTACCACCTATGCCTCTGAAAGGGTAGGGCAGGCACCCATGGACACACATCTGCGCACACATACACTGACCCGCGCACACATCCCAAGGCGACTGTCTCGTCTCTGTGTTCAGTGAGAAGGAGGTATTCAGATTTCGTTTTCGTTCACTTTGCAACTTGAGCTGCTTTGCACCTGGTGTCAAAACATACTCGTGTGTGTGTGTGTGTGTGTGTGTGTGTCATACAGACACACAGTGGGACCTTGGGGATAGTGTGCATAGCAACAGTACTAAAGATACCCTGTAAAGAATGCAGCCTCCTCCACTACCAATGCTAACAATTACCAGCCGCCTTGATTCTGTGCCACATAAGCAAACTCTGTTGTCACGTCAAAGTGACACCAGGGAGCTTCTAAGACTAATAGTGTCAGTATGTGTGAGTGCAGATTTGGCTCACTCTTCATCCTAAGCAAAGGGACTGATGGGAACACTGCTTGATTACACAAGATTTGGTCTGCGTTGGTAAAATATGTTACAGTATACATTCCTACATAAGTTTTATGGTGTTGGGTGTTAGTCTCTGTTCACTGAAAATGCATAATTTATTATGTTCTTCCCTGGTCTTAGTGGAGTCATACATACCGTTCTTGCCTCCGTGGCTGCATGCAGTGGTACTTTTGTTAGCATAGCCAGATCAACCCAAATGGGAATGAAGAAGCAACTAACCACTTCCATATTTCTCCTATTTAAATCCAGTATGTGATTTTTTTTATTTTTTATTTTTTTATTTTTTACACCATTGAAGTTTGGTTACACAAAATCTGTTTGGGTCCATCCATGGGGCCAAGCTATGCTAGCTTGGCCCCATGGATGGGGGCCAAGCTAGCACTACTGCTGTGCGCCAGAGTGCAGTCAACAGTCGTACGTATCTACTCGGCATAGATCAGGAAAGAGTATATTTCTGTTTGCAAAGAAGTGGCAAAATGCAGTTTTTACACTTAATTTCACTTACACTTACACTTACACTTCATTGGAACCATTTAAACACAGTGATGCCATGTGGTCCTTCGAGCCATTGATATAGGACGGTTGCAATGGCAAACATGCAGACATGACGGGAATCCACCAGACACCACAGGCTAACGGAAAGTATTTATTGGGTTGGGGCGCCCACCAAATATCCCTACACTTGGTCAGTAGTGGTTGCTAATGGCTTTCAACACAAAGTTGCAGAATGCGTTGCAGATCAAAGTACAGTGGCCACACACACACAGTCAGACTGCCAAACAGATCAGAACAATCTCTCTAATCTTCATGCACCTGTTGTCACCCGCAGAGGTGAATGTGCTGCGGTTCTCTGAGCCAGGGGTGTCCAACTACTCGACGCTGCTGTTGAGTGGCGCCAGAGACGCGCTCTACGTCGGAGCACGAGACGCTGTCTTCGAGCTGAGCTGCCGGAACGTGACGCAGCGTAGGCACATGGTGCGTGACTTATACCACACCTTCCACCAACTGCACCTCACCTCCTCTATCTTGCCCGGTTACCAGACCGCCGCGCACATGCCTGCAGACAAAGCCGTGCTACACAAGGCTGCAGGCGCGTGCGTGAGGGTCTGGTAACCAGGCTACCCCTCTTCACATGCATGATGGCACCATTTCTTTATTTAGCACAACCGATGTGATTAGACTGCCACCAGGAGGTCAAACTGAGACATTACATACATCTCAATCTGAATGGGGTTTATTTGCCAAGCTGCATATACAAGTAATATACACACATAGGATTTGGGCTTGGACACTCCACTGAGCATAACAATAGTAACAATGAAGAAATGGATACGGCAGCAGGTAATAACATTCTTCGTAGGTAGTCAGAGGTGCCAGGTCAAGTATCAGGTCAAGTAAGGCAATTGCTAGTAGGATACGGGCGGTTGTAGCATACCTTGTGAGTATGTTACGTACGTGAGTATGATCTCAATCTAGCATGTTGCCTGGGGAGCTCAGCAACATCACTGCATGTGGAATGAAACTAGTTTCCTAGTTTAGTGGGCTTAGTAGGCAGTGCTCTGTAGCGACTGCCTGAGGGAGGAAGGCTATACATGCTGAAATCTAAGACTGCTATTAAACTCAGAAGAAAAAAAAACGTGAGTTTGATGTTAGTGGTACCTACATGTGTTTGGAGAGAGAATGCTGTGGTTTCTTGCTCCAATTGCCTCTTTTTGTTCTGTATAGGTCCAGTGGAGGGTGACGGAACAGGCTATGAATGCATGCACAATGAAAGGCGAGTCCAAAGAGGTCAGTAAATGCCCCATGCTTTGATATTAAAGGGCGACTGCGATATAATGCAACCTGGCATTCTTCTAGTTGGCGGGAATCATATTTCTTGAAAGAGCATATTTCTCACATTTTAAATGTTTCACGTAAGCAAACACTTGGGTTTCAGCTGCATTATCAAATTCCTTACAGGACTGCCTCAACTATATCCGGGTACTACAGGTGATGGACGATCAACGTCTTTACGTCTGTGGGACACACGCCTTCAGCCCCAAGTGCCACAACCTGGTAATGGAGACATCTTCAATTGTTCTTCATCAGACTATAACTCGCTTGACTGGTGGCAGCCCATCTGCAGCACGCGAGCGTGACTGTTGAAACAAAAAGTCCTAGTACACCGCCGCCCAGATACGAACTATTAACTGTGTTGGTGAGGACCATTTCATGCCTTCAGATTGTATTAACGTAGACCACCACAAGGGGCGATTTTGACCAGTAATTGTAGATCAGCGCAAAGTCATTACGACCTTTTTAGAATGTTATTTCTTTTAATTCTTTTGTCTCCCATTCATCCAAACATTTGACGAATTCTTATGGCAAGAACGATGGCGACTATTAAAGTTTGCTGCAGCCATATCGGTCATATCATCACAGTCATATGACGTGACCTGCTTTGAATGCTGTTTGACTTGCTGCCGTTTGCTTTGTCCGCAGACCGTGTCAAACTTTGTCCTGTCTGACATGTCGGAGGACGGCAAGGAGAAGTGTCCTTTCAATCCCAAACATAGTTTGGCTTCCACCATGGTCGGTGAGTGAAGTGTAACCGTCAGAACCCTCAATCTCTGCGTTTCATTTCAAGGAAAACGCCACCGAAAATCTATACTGATTTTATATTCTTTCCATATTTTTAGCAGTGTCAATACATACCTGTTTTATTTTTTAGCAAATACTTGTTAATTGGATGTTTTGGACGCCAGCGCGAAGGGAATTGGCTGCATCTGAGCAAGGCACAGGTGTGCATTTAGAGGGCGCAGCCGGCCCATTTAGCCCGCGGCTGGTAACTGGAGGCGACATTTTTTAACTGTCATCTTTATGAAAGACAATGAATCGCCAATCTAGACTGTGCAAACCCAACTGTTTTGAAGTCGGACCTGGAGGTGTTATTATTTTTGTCTTAGACAACACATTATTAACAGCCAGCCCAGGCGACAGCGTACTCACTGTGTACAGCTTAGTTAGCATAGTTAACAAAGGTTAGGTTATTTGGGTCCTTTGGACCCAAACGGGATTGAAAATAGAATTAAGTAATCTCTTCCAAATGTTTTTCTTAAATCCACTATGTGAGCTGTTACGTGACTAAAATTTGGTTTACATAAAATCAAATGCAGTGATTTTAGTTGCCTCTATTGTCACACTTGTCTGGGTCCGTGGGGCTAAGCTATGCTGACAAAGTACCGCTGCGAGCCAGTCAGTCAACGCACGCAGGCAAGATGGGATTCTATTAACTCGGCTAAGGCTCAGGGAAGAACATATTTCAGATGTGTTTTCCTTCAAAGCCTCTGACTAGAGCTGAAATGATTGTCCAGGACTTTAGAACATTTAATTTGTGATGTTCCTATTGTTGGTAAGCAATGAAACAACTTGTTTTCTGTACAGTGAATGATAACAGGTTGACTTGAATGTATGTTTTTTTTTTGGTTTCCATCTAACAACAGATGGTCAGCTGTATTCTGGCACGGTAGCCAACTACCGGGGCAGCGAACCAATCATCTCGCGCTACTCTCCGCTGGGCATGGGCAGCAGTGTGCGCACCTTCTACAACACGGCTTGGCTCAACGGTCAGTCCTCGAATCACGGCCCCGTACACCCTTTTATTAATCCTTGTTTTCGAATAATGTAACCTGTGAATTATTTTAAATTGTATCAGTTTAAGTCTTGCGTTAATAGACCATCGGTGGATATTTAATAAACACTTTTCCCAATACTCTTCGTCAACGGGCATTCCCATTTTAGTCTCCCATTCTATCCTTTTCTTTTCTGTGTTAATGTCTATCTGGTTGAAAAGTATGCTGTAAAAAATAGGAATAGCCCTTTTACTACGAGCTCTGATTTTAAGTATATCTTCCAGGCCAGGATTTTGGGGAATACTAGTAAAGGTATTGAGATGTGTTTTAATGAAATTTCTTATTTGCAAATAACGGAAAAAATGAGAGCTACGCAGGTTGTGTCTGTCTTTCAGTTGGTCAAATGACATCAAGTGGCCGTCGTGGTATAGATCGCCTAGAGAGCTCACTCCCATTTCCAACCACTGTGTGAAAACTCTGTCATTGGTAGAGGGTTTGAAAGCATGATTCCCACAAATTGGAGTGTCGGTATCCAGTTTTTTAAAATACAATTTTGGGATGAATGATGGGATTGATTGGAAGATGTGCAGAAATCGTGGAAGAACCACCATTTTAATTTTAATTTAATTGCCATTTATTCTGCCCTGTTCCATTCATTTAGTAGAATTTCAATCATAGAGCTTGGTCTCCAGGATTAAATTTTTCAGTGCCGTGGACTTCCACAGACGTCCTACTGCGAAAGACATCAAGAGACCTATTTTTAGAATGTAGAAAATTGCAATCACAATTTTCCCACAATTTTTCTAGAGATCATCTTCCTTGCATTAAACGTTGTGTCCTGATATATTTTGTGGAGAATATTTGATGGACCATTGGCGCTGAGTGAGCTGAAAGTGTTAATTGTTTAATAATTAAACAAACAGTATTTGTGACTCAGATTAGGAAATGCGATTTAGGACTGCTGCATCAGTACAAATAATGAGCAGTGATGTAACTTATACATGGGTGGGATGGGATGATGTATTGATGTAGTGGGTGGGTGGTATCCTTGGTTACTGTAGCTTGGCAAGCCAGAACCAACGAATCATCCAGGCGATTTAGAACGATCATTGGGTCTGGTAAAACCATGTGTGGAAAAAAATGTCAATCAAATCACAGCGCAGTAGGTGGGACAAGCGTCACGGAGGCGTGACAACCAACCCGCCCCCCCCAATGTCTCGCGTCACCCATACCAAACTCCGCCCACGTTTCAATTTGAATAATTCGATTGGTCCGGCCCAGACACGCACAATGTCTGCCTGAGTTATTGGGTTTGCAATATAAATGTTTTTACATATAATTGTATTGTTAGATATTAAATTAAAAGTATTTGTTACAATATCCTCCTCCACAGAGCCGAGCTTTGTATTTGCCAGTGCCATCGGGGACGGTGGTGCTGAACGTGGTGAAGATGACAAGGTGTATTTCTTCTTCACTGAGGTGTCGGTGGAGTACACTGTTCCTGGTACGCTACTCATCCCACGCGTGGCCCGCGTCAGCAAGGTGTGTGTGTCTCTTATCTCCACACACATCGAATCAGTCTGGCCGAGTAACAAATGACTAATACTCAGAACTCCTGAACCCCATGTGTCCCTGAAAGCTCACCTGTTCTACCCGTATGCAACCAAATCTGAGTGGACTCCTTTGTATTGTATTTTAGTGTTTTTCTTGGATTTTATTTTTGTTTGCTGTCTGTTTATTGCTGTTGTGTTATTGTTTATTTATAAAATGGACTGTGTTTAAATGTTTATTTTGGGTGCTGTGCTCCTTTCCATTATTGTACAGTGATTTGGTCAACCAGGTGTCATGTTTTTTACCAAAGAAACTCGAAACACCTTGTACACAGAATGTATCCCCTTATTTTTATCTAAGTGAAAGGATTTCTACTTTCTGGTAAACCATTTTTTTTCTTTTTACAATTTTGTTCGACTCTTTGGCAACTCTAGATTACATTGGTGGTGAAAGTTAAACAGTCAATGCTTTTAAAGGGTTAAATGATATTAACTTTAAATGAAACTATTACAAAATGAATTACAATGTGGCCGGGAACAATTGCAGTACGCTTCGTTCAAAGAAGAAAATGCTGAGGTAGAGTGGTTAGAGAGTGCGTCCCCCAGGGCACAGGCCGAGCAGCGCTGCCGGTTCGCATGCCGTGTCCGGCTTTTCTGAAATGTCTTCATCCCAGTTCCCGAATGTATCCTGTCACTCGTTCTCTCAATAAAGAATGAAAACCGGCGCTTGCGCCCAAAAAATAACTTTACAAGAAAAAAGAAGAAAATGCTCTGTATAGCACCACAACCATGAACTACGTGTGTGTAGTGTGTCCATGATTGAATGTGCCTTCACACTCTCCTATGTATGTTACTTTACCACAGAGTGACCAGGGCAGCGAGCGCACCAGCAAGAAGTTGTGGACCAGCTTTGTGAAGGCCGGCCTTATGTGTTCCATGAGCGGCCCAGAGATGGCGCTGATGTTCAATGTGGTGCGCCACGTCTTTGTCCTGGAGTCCCAGGTCCGCTGGCAGGACACCCTTGTCTACGCTGTCTTCACTTCCCACATGTCAGTGAGCGCTTTGCATGTGTCTGTGTTTCTGTTTGTCAATATTGGTCTGCCCAGCCAAAGAAATGTTCATGCTCTTCCCTCTGATTTGATCTGGTGAAATTTTCATGACTCATTTCAGGCCGGGACGGGGTGGGGGCAGGGTCGGGTTTAAACCAAGGGGCGGAAGTAACGTGCCCACCCTCACTGACCATCCTATAAAAATAATCATTACTTTTACTTTGTGTGCTTTATTTCCTTCTATGCCCGGACTCCAGAGGTTTTGTCTAGTTGCAGGATGTTTATGAGAGGACGTTATTGAGCATCTCCCTAGCCTTATGAAATGTGTAGATTCCAATGAGTCACTTTAATGACTCCTCTTTTAAGTTAAATCCGGACTCAAGATCGCTCAGTTACCAAAAGCACATATTTGAATGGCATGCAGACAGATTATTGCTTATATCCAGTGCTGCCGATCTCTGCCCGTGACCCCACGGTCGCAAAGAGCTCACCTTAAGGGAGTTGGATTAGTTTGGGGATAGGAAGCCGAAGATATCATTTGTTGATTCTAATGTATCCAGTTGTGGGTGGCAACACTTCTAATGTTTCGTTTGTTGCCAACATTTCAACTGCCCGCTGTTGGTACCATTATTTTTGACATTCGATGCATGCACTTCAATGAGGAAGTGCTCTGTGAGAGCGTGGGAATGGACTTTGTTGCGTGATTCTCACATGCATTGCGTGAGTCTTCGTAGTCGTGTAAAACATTGCTCGATGGACAATTTATAGTAATATAATGAACTCTACAAAAGTAGAGTGTAGAAGTTTCAGATATGTTGTATAAATCCACACTCTAGCAGTAAGGGGACTGGGCAACATTTATTAACATTTAATGCTAAGAAGGAAAAGGGAAAAGCACACAATGACATATAATATATATGGCGATGTGGCATGGGGGCGTTTAGTCTATCTTGTCACTATTTAGTTCTAGACACCCCCATGCCAGTGGATTTGCTAGCCTTTTGTATCCAAAACAAATGCATGATGGTAAAAAACACAGGATATGAAGCTTGTTTCTATTCCGTGTGTTGTCCACCAGGGGGGGCTTCAGCCAGTCTGCAGTGTGTGTGTATGACATGGAGTCAGTGGCCGCCGTGTTCTCCACCAGCAAGTTCATGCAAGAGCACACCGTAGGCCATTCACACACAAGATGGATCCCTGGGGACTTTGTTCCAGAAGCGGTACGTCCACTGTGGCGATATTGGCAATGACAACCTCAATTAAAGGTGTAACGTGTACGAAATTCATTCATGGATTATAAGTGGACAATACAAGGGCACTATCGCACAATGAACGGGCACATTTCATGCATCTGCCTATGCACCCAACAATATCGATGTGGCAATCGGCGTATTACCTCTATGTGCAGTCCACCTATGGCTTGGAAGCACTTGGCAGGGTTGATGGGTGTGCACGTGCGGTCAGGTCTGGCACGCCTGGCTATCGCCGCTCTGTTGCCCCGCCCTTACATTGATATTTTTTAACTGAAATAAATAAAATAAAAAGAGATGACCCTCGAGTAATTGATAAGAGGCAAACCATCATGTGGAACCAGGGCTACTCAGCCCACAAAATTCCCTGAGGTTTAATTGAAAACTTGATACAGCCGTGTTCCTCTAGGTCTGCTTGGGAGTTTTTGGACTTGATTCGCTCCTAACATAATTAAGGGCCATCTTAATACTTAAGAGGGGAAATGAGACGCAGCCTAGTCTTCTTTGTTCATCGCTTGCCGATGCCAAGCAAAAACGAGATCTTGATTGATAATTTCTGAAAATATAATTAATTGAAATAATGAAAGTAAAAAATAAGGGTGCAGCGAGCAGCGCCGTTGGTTCTAATCCCCTCTCCGACTTTTCTGCAATGTCTCCCCATGAGTCTTCATCCCAGTTTCCAATTTTATCCTATCACTATCTTTCAATAAAGAATGAAAAACTTGTTTTAGGTGCTTGCGTACTAAAACGTAACTTGAAAAAAGACAAAATAATGAATGAATAACACATAAATAATGACAAATAATTGAAATTATTTCATTGTTTAACTTTATTGTAGAGTATAACTTCATTATACATTGTTGATTTAAAAGAACCATTATTGACTATGTTGACACTACGTATAAAATTTGTCGTTCAATACACCAGTGGAAGTGAGGGATTTTCTTGACCAGCGGATTATATATTTTAAAAACATTTTTACGCAGGACATGCAACAGAACCCCCCGAAGAACCCCCAGGAGCCAGCACTGCTGCTGAGCGATGCGGTCACTCCGCAAGGTGGACGGCCCCTCATAGTCGCCGGGCACCTCAACTACACACACCTGGCTGTGGACCGGGTCCGCGCGCTGGACAAGCGCATCTATGACATCATATTTACTGCTACAGGTGAGCACAGCTCATCCAGCAGATTAAAGTTAAAATTAGATTGTGTTTTTACACATCACATCATCAGCACTGACACATGGCACATTCACAGACAAGTTAGACGATCTGTGAACTTCCGTCTTGGGCATGTACTTTCGTCTGGAATGTCAGGCGATGGAGCAGGTACTCTTTTTAATTCAATGTGCTAATGACTGATGCATTTTAAATTCCATGCATAGTCATAATTTGTACTGTCGAAGACTGTACATAAGTACTAATAAAATATTCCTCTCACTAACTACTTAAAAACTACTTAAAAACTATATTTTTGTATGGACTTGTAACAAGTCGTTATCCACTATTTCTATGAGCTGTTAGGTTTATATATATATATAAACCTTATATATATAAATAAAATGCAGTGCAGCATATTTGTTGAATTAACAGTGTACCTTTTGTATTGAGATGTGTCAAAGACTGCAATGAATAATATTCAATGAGTCATGGTTCGACTTTGAACACATCATTTAGTACGTTCATTCCAGCTAGTTAGTCTTTGATTATTGTTCAATTTCTTTGCTGGTTCCTCAGTTGGGAGAGTTCCAATGACCGGAGAGTTGAAGGCCGAAAGTTTAGCTCAAATCTTTTGGTTTGGTTGGAAGTTTGGTTCGAATCTTTTGGTTTGGTTGGAAGTTTGGTTCGAATGTTGCGGCCTCCTTGTCAAAGTGGGCAAATCGTCGAACTCCAAATTGCTCCCAAAGGGGCGTGCTTGGATGCCTTTCATGGCAGCCGCTGCCATTGGGAGTACTGCAGTATTCAAAATCTAAAATGAAAAAAAACAAAAAACAACTTATTATAGTTATTCACCGTAGGGTATATTGCTTGCTCATGATGATTTCGCTATCACCGCTTACTGCAAATTGCACACTAACATTTCCATGTTATTTCTATCAGCCTATTTTTTTAAGTCTTTGGTGTGACTCAACCAGGATTTGAAACCTTGATCTCCCAATCCAGTGGCGGACACTCTACCACTAGGCCACCTGACTGGTTGCTTGCGCATACAACAGAATAGCAAAATGAGCTGTTCTGATAGAACTGTACGTGCTGCATTTCCAAAGCTGCGGTTTTATCTCAATAGACACGGGGCTGCTCCACAAGACTGTGGTTAATGACCAGAGGGAGGTCCACACTGTGGAAGAGATCCAGCTCCTGACGTCTGCTGAGGCCATAAAGAACCTGCTACTGTCCTCAAAGGTAACCTGGCATTACATTACATTACATTACATTAGACCTGAAACAATTATTACATGAATCCTGTGCGTGCCACGTCCACACAAGTTGCACCGATGTCCACCAAATGTAACGGCTTATAATATAAAGAAGAGGATCTATACTTTCTGGGGAAAAAAATGTTAACTTTTTTCCTATACTTGAATGTCTTCACAATTACTCAACAAAAATAACATGATGGGGGGGT